>APFE030662122.1:59878-108420 GCA_000404065.3 Pinus taeda | reverse complement strand
TTTTATTTTTATTTTATGTTTTCATTTTTTTTTGAAATTTTAATGTTTTTCAAGGTCATGAGAAAATAGTTTACGCCACTATTTCAAAATGTTGAAATTTTACCCTTGAAAATTTTTTCTTATCCCAACATCAACACTTTTAGTTTTGAAGGTGTTTTTTGCACAAAATTTACCATTGAAAAAAAAAATGTTATTCGAACATCAACACTTCGTACTGAGGGTGTTTTTTTGGGACAATTTTTGCACAAAAAATTGGTTTTCACCGCCGTTTTTAAAACATGTTGAAAATTTACCCTAGAAAAAAAATGTGTTATTCCAACACCAACACTTTTCATTTTTAGCACTGTTTTTGATGTTTTTACGGGGTTTTTTGGCCAGAGTTCTCGTTTTGAGTTTATAGTTCCCGTTTCAAAGTTTACATTGTTGAAACCATACCCATAACTTGTATATCCATTGTATTATGATCATTTCATCTTTGACACTCTTAAAGAACAAATAAATAATACCATCCTCCCACATTTTAAGGAAGTAGAAACAACGAAACACTGACAACCTGACCTTCTACACTTGCAATAGAACCCCCAGGAGCCATCCATCCCATCTAGGTGACTATCCCCTGAGACAAACTAACATTTTTCTGCATTAAAGTATCACCTTTTCCCTTCACATGGGCATGCATGCATCTAGGGCCCTTTAGTCGCTCTCACAACATGGTTATGCAAGCGATTGGGGTCTTTTTTAGCTAGTTCTGAGCCCGCCACACTGGATTTTGTGCCACTCTTTTAGGGCTAAGACTCGGGCCACTACCCATAACTCCATGAAACTTCCAATAATGAAAATCAACATCTAAACAATTATACAAATGCAAAAAATTGAATAACAAATTGGTTGGAACCTTGCTAGCCATGACAGGCATTTCATCAAACATGTCACAAATATGCATTCTACAGGTGATAATGATTCAAGTCCAGAGAGACACACAGGACAAAGAGGACTGGTGGAAGCTCAAAAACCAAAGTGCTTAGAAGTTTCTAGAACCAAGTTCAGGTTGTATATCTCATTGTCCTGATCACAATGGTGAAAATGGTTCGTCAATCCGAGTTCAGATGAGGAAGATAAAAGTAGTCAAAGTTGGGTTGACTTTATGCTGACTGGGCAGGCTTAAGGAGGTCACAATTTAGACAAAACCCGACCACCAATTCTAGCCAAATCTGGCTAGATTCTGGGTGAAACTGTGGCCTAGTTAAAAAGACTCCTTTAGCCAAATTTTGGAATTTTCAAAAAACGATTTTTTTGTATTTAAAAAAAATTAAAAAAATATATATATATATAAAGAGCGGTGTTGGGCCACCACCACCACCACCCATGCCTCTCCTCACCATATATATCCATGCAAGAATTTAAGGGAGGTCGACAGGTATCAAACTTGCACCAGCCACATGGCTAGCCCGCCACCATGCAGCAGCCGCATGTCATATCCATTAAACATATGATATGACCAAAACCAATTGGAACCACATACAACTTGCCAGTGAATGTGCCAAGGTAAAATTTGTGGGCAGCTATGGGGGCAGGCCGTCCATTGCGGACCTGACCTCCCCATAAATTTATTTCAGCTAAAACATTAAACCATAAGATGTTAAAAAAGGGAGGGGCAAGATTTGATCCCTCGACCCCTCCTCAACCATTTTCTTATTTTACCAACATGCCACAACTGACTTATTAAGAAGTCCACCACCATTTTTTATATAAACGCTCATTTTTCAATGCACGGGTGGAGATGGAGAAACCAGGAGTGGGCATGCATTTTGAGGTGGAGGAAGGTTGTGCGTGCAGTTTGAGGCAGCGTTTTACAGGAGGATGAAATTTTCACTTTGTTAGATTTTGACAAATTTTATATGGTTTCAACACTTCTCGACACCATGAATGCAATGGCACTATCCGTGTCTCCATCAGAGTTCTGCATTTTTCAACAATTTTTAGTGTGATGGTGGAACCATGATTGCTACAAAAACAGGGAGTGGAACCATGATCCTTGTAATTTTCTTGAGGAGGTAATTTTTCTCCATGTCAGAATATAGTCAAATTTACAGTTGTTTTTCATGGTTTTCCACAAGAATCGCAATGGTGACTTTAGAACTACCTTTTGAGTTGTAGATTTCTAGTCCACCCATGGAGCAGAATCTTTGAGGAATCTAGGGGTAATCTAAAAGATTCCTTGAGCCCCAGATTCTCAACTTCTCAGAATTCAAAAATTGGACAGTCAATTTTGTACTATTCAACGTCACTAATATGAAGGAGAATTCAAATTTCTCATTCTCTCATTCTATTCTTCAGCCACTTTTCCAAGTGGAATGCAGGTGTCAACATCCATGTTCAAGCAGTCATACGATTGATGCCGTGAGATCGATGGTCTTAACAACTTCAGCGTTTTGACATCTGCTTCTTTAGATGGCCCTTGGTTGTGAGGTATATGTAGTGTTCATGTACTTGTTTTGTTGTGCATTATGTTGCACAGGTCCTTGATTTATGTTTAATGTGGGATCCTATTTCTTATTCATTTTTATGATTCCCACGTGATGTGACGTGGAATTGCCTATGTGATGTACTTGTTGTCATGATTCATCATGTTGTGTTTTGAGATCCCTT
Organism: Pinus taeda; assembly: GCA_000404065.3. Classification (NCBI taxonomy): domain Eukaryota; kingdom Viridiplantae; phylum Streptophyta; class Pinopsida; order Pinales; family Pinaceae; genus Pinus; species Pinus taeda. The sequence goes on along the minus strand of APFE030662122.1, from coordinate 105,771 downwards.
TATTGTATGTTGATGGGATAATCATGTGTTGCCATGCATGTTTGCTTTGATATCCCTTTTATGCCATGTTGGTAAGATGCTCATCGTGCATGAGTTTTGTGTCATTCTGATAGGAGTCTTTTAACTGAGAGTTCATGTAGTGGAACATCTCTTAGAGCCACACCTGCATGAGCGAATTTTCCTTATATGATCGTGACATCATCTCTTGTGTACATCATCACTATTGGTAGCACTTAATGCAATGACCTACACCATCTTAACACTGGTGCTCGGAGACATAGTCCCTGCTGGACGAACTCCATTATCAACGGCTTATGTTTTTATGTTGTTGATGATTGTGTTGTTCTTCTTATTTACAGCATGCACATGTATTAATTTATGTTCTTTTAAAAATTAAATTTAACACATCACGAAAGTAAAATGTCTTGGAAGGGTCCTTCATCACACCGAGACCTGGATTAGATAACCACATATCTGAGCATATGGGTCTCATACTTATCTGAGAATAGCTAAGAAGCATTGATGCCTTATCACATTAGCTACATTATCATATATTAGGTCATATATTCATTGTAATTTCATTTACAAATCAAAACATGATGAGAGCCATACATCATCATTGTCATAAAACATGCTCATAACCAACATATAACTAACATAGATAACAAGGATACATCAACCATAAATACCTCATATGAAATAGTACATTTGCTTATAAAATACCAAGGAAAGGAACTCTTATTAATGAATACAAAATCCAACCGAGTATGAGACTACCACATTCCACTTGACTAAAGAAGTGGATACAAAAGTAGATGCAAAATGAGATGAAAAACTTGACGTAAAAGTGGATGCAACAGGGGATGCACTGAACATAAAGTACACTATTCGATGCAAACTTGGACACAACAGAGGATGCAAATGTGGATGCGAAAATGGAAGCAAATGTCGGTTGCAAAGGTAGGTACAAGATATGGCACAAATTGTGGTGCAACAAAAGTGGATGAAAAAGTGGATGTAAGAACAGACACATAAAAGGATGCAAACTTGGATGCAAAATAAGATGCAAAAAGGGATGTAAAAGTGGATGTAAACATGGGTGCAATAAGCGAAACAAAATTTTATGCAAAAAAAGGATGCAATGGAAGTAGATGCAAAAGTAGATACAAAATGAGACGCAAAACCCAATGCATAAACCTGATACAAAAGTGAATGGAAAAAGAGTTGCAATATTTGATGTAAAGATTGGATGCAAAAGAGGGTGAGAACATGAATGCAAAATTGGAAGCAAAAGTTGGTACAACATTAAGTGAAAATCATGGTGCAAATTGTGGCACAACAAAAGTGGATATAATGATTGATACAAAGAAAGAAACAAACGTTGATGCAAGTGAAGATGCAACAAGGGATGAAAAAGTGGATGCAGCAAAAGTGGATGCAAAAGTAGAAGCAAAAGGAGACTCAAAACCTAATGCAAATCTTGACGCAAAAGTGGATACAAAAAGGGATGAAAAAATAGATGTAAAATTCAATTAAAACCTATTTGTAAATGTGGATCTAAACACGGGTGAAAAATTAAAAGCAAAAGTGGGTGTAATGGGAGATGCCAAACTAGGCACAAATTGTGGCACAACAAAATTGGATGCAATATGGGCACAATAATAGATGCAAAAGAGGTTGTAAATATGGATTCAAAACAAGATGAAAAGGTAGATGTAACAAAAGTGGATGAAAAATTAGATGCAAAACTAGACACAAATTTCGATGCAAAACTTGCCACAAAGGGGATGCAAAAAATGATGCAAAAATGGATGCAAAAAAATATTTAAAAAGGATTAAAAAGAGGATGGAAAAGATGATGCAAAAGTTGATGCAAGTTTAGGCCCAAAAATTGGATGAAATAAAGGATGCAAGAGTATGTGAAACAAAATTAGGTTCCAAATGGGATGCAAAACCTGGAACAAAACATGGTGTGAAGGACGACACAAAACTTGGCATGAAACACGGTGAAAAACTTATTGCAATACCTGGTTCTAAACTTGGTGTAAGACTTGGTGCAAATGTTGCATCAAGTTTTGCACCATATTTGATAAATTGATGCAAATTGCACCATAAATGGCTCTAGATGCAAAAAAGGAAGAAAATATGTTATGAAACCAACTAACTAAAAGATAGCAAAGAGAGATAAACACCTTAGAATTCAGCCTCTTTGAGGGGGAAACCTCCTTTACATTACACGAATGAACAATTCTTGGATGATACAAATGAAAAGACCTACTTTCTATATATAGGAGTCTAAGGGGTCATAATATATTCAAAGCAGACATAACAATAATAATGTAAGGGCACAATAATAACAATAGTGGACTTCTATGGGGCACAATAATAACAATATGGGGACTACATGGGCACAACAATATAATAAAGGGGTTGTACTAATACAATAAGGGGTTACACTAGTAGTATAGGGACCTAACATGCCCCTCGCCATCAAAATGTACTCTCCTCAAAGCTTGAGTAGTTCTTGACGCTTCTGTATAAAATTCTTGTCCTTCCATGTGGAATCTTCAATGGGTAAGTTCTTCCACTTGATGAGATACTCTGAAATTGATTGATTTCGTAGCTGTCGAGCTCTTGTTTATGTGACTGCTCCAAGCTCCAATATTATTTTTCCTTCCCCATCAACTTCTCGCAATATTGTTTGAACTGGGATCTTCTGCAACTTTTGAATTAGTGGCCACACTTCTTCATCCTTCTTCCATTCATCCCTTTCTTCATTTATCAAATCTGGTTGGATAATAGGAATAAGAGAAAACAATTCTTCCACGTCGTCATCCTTTCTTGAGAGTGCATTTGCAACAAAATTTTGCTTCCCTTTTTTGTAGATGATTTCAAAGTCATAACCCAACATATTTGTGACCATTTTTTTGGCTCTTCGAAAGATAATCTTTGTTCTAAAAAGTATTTAAGGCTACCATGATCCATTTTTACCTTGAAGTGTTTTCGCATTAGGTAAGGTCACCATTTCTTAAGTGCATGTAATATTGACATCATTTCCTTCTCATAAATAGCTTGCTTGAGATGTAGCCGTAAAAATACCCAATCACATACATCAAAACTTCTTTCACTGTGATGTTGATCTACCTGTTGCTTCATTCGATTATGCACCAAAGTGGCATTATCCTTTAAAAGTTGGAGAACTTGTTGTTAATGCTCGATGTGATCTTTCACTTCCTGAATCTTTTTCTTCTGGATATATCCTTCTATCTTGAGAGTTTGAAGAGTCACAATTTCATTCAATGCATTATAAGATATGGTTGGATTCATTTCCTGATGCTCGATGTGATCATTCACTTCTTGAACATTTTTCTTCTTGATATGTCCTTCTATCCTGATAGTTTAAGGAGTGGTAATTCTAGTCAATGCCTTACAAGATATGGTCGGATTCATTTCATCTTTATCGAGGGTTGGTTCCTGGTGTATATCCTCTTCTTTTGATGTTTCTTGATCATTTTCTTCCTCCTTTTCATAATCTATGTAAAATAATTTATTCTCAGCACACTTGTGACCTTTAGTGTATTTGCTATCACAATTGTAACAAAGCCCATTTTCACCTTTTTCTTCCAATTGTTGTTGTGTCAACCTTGTAGGTTGTGGAAGGCTAGGAGAAACAACACTTCCATCTTTATAGTTGTAAGGGGTAGACTTCCTTGTTGCCATAATTTTGCTTTCCACTTTTCTTGCCAACCTGAATGCCTTCTCAAATGAATCAGGTTTCCAAAGATGAACCTCATGTCGAATGTTACCCTTTAAAGTGCCTATGGAGACATCATTCCTCTACTTCTCGGGAATATCATTTTCCCTTATATTTAATTTTTGAAAATCCTCAATGTGTTCTGCCATTGAACACTTTTGTTTGAGATTTATCAATTGGCTAAAGAAGGTGTTTCTCTTTGTATCTGTATAATGTGCTATCATTTGCTCCGTGAAAATTGACCATGTAACAAGTGGTTTATGAGAACAAAGCCCTTTATACCATAAAAATTGATTTGTTTCTAAATATGAAAACATAATACATACCTTTTGTAACAATTGCACCTCATGTAGATCAAAATATTGCTCCATCTATAGTATCCAATTTACCAGATCCTTTTCATCAAACTTCCTCATATCACCTTTTCTTAATTTTAGGAGCTCGATATTTAAACGACTATAACTATAATTTCAAATACCCAAGTTCTAAAATTACATCCTATCGTAGCCCTCTAAGTCCTATTTCTAACCCCGCAAGTCTGATCAAGATTAGATTCTGCAAGGAAGACTTATGTCAAATCACCCACGATGACCTGATTATAGACTAGTTCTGTAGAGAGAACTAGTACAAAGTACCATGTGTCACGGTTTCAACCTTAGGAACTGAAACCAATACATAGAGAACTACATTCCATCCTATTACAATTTGATGCTCAGAGAGAAAGTTAGGAGGATTTTCCCAAGGTCACCTGTTTAGGATGTAATTCGGGAGCCTCCAGAAACCCTAAATGTCTTGGACTGTATCTTCGAAACTATAGCGAAAAAAGATCTGCAATTTGGGCCTGAGCTTCATCGAAATTGTGGCTCAAATGGGTTTTAATTTCAGAGTTTGGAACTTAGCAGAAAAATAAGTATAGCGAAAATTCCATGAAGACCTGTTTGAAATGGAATTATGGAGTATTTAGAAACCCTAACTTCATCATATCATATCTACAAAAATATAGCGAGATAAGATTTGAAATTTGGATTCAAAGTGCAGAATGGTTTCGGGTCAAATGGGTTTTTGTTTTAGCTTCTGAAACTTTGTAGTGAAAAAGTTATAGTGAAACTTCCACGATGACCTGGTTGGAGTAGCGAGACCATAGAATCCAAAGCTCTGATACCAAATGTTATGAAACCAACTCACAAAAAGATAGAAAAGAGAGATAAACACCTTATAATTCAGCCTCTTTGAGGGGGAAACCTCCTTTACATTACACAAATTAACAATTCTTATATGATATAAATGACAAGGCCTCCTTTCTATATATAGGATTCTAAGGGGTCATAATATAATCAGAGTCGACATAACAATAATAATGTAAGGGCACAATAATAATGATAGTGAGCTTCTATGGGGCACAATAATAACAATATGGGGACTACATGGGCACAACAATATAATAAGGGGGTTTTACTAATAACAATAAGGGGTTACACTAGTAATATAGTGACCTAACAAAAAAGGGACGCTAGACACAAGGTTTTGTTGTAGTGAGCTTTCATACAATTTATTAAGAAATGAATGAAGACTCATAGATGGGTCCTATATTTGATGTCAATCTATAGGGTATTAACACTTATTCTTGCTCTAGAGATGCATACCTACAGCACAAGCAAGGAAACATAGAGAAAAAAATCAACTCTAATGTATGCAAATATATATGACAAGTTAGTCCATACACAATTTAATCACATATTCATAATAATCTTGGGCATAGTAAGTGATCACTGTGTCTCAAATCTCCATGGAAAATAAACTTCGTTCCCAATGTGGAAAACACTTATAAAATAGTGCAAGAATAATAGTGACCACAGGAAGTCAACACTCAAGGATAAACTTTGACGCATTAAGATGCAAAAGAATGACATTATTCTGCAACATATGAGCAAGTTCACACAATGGCATGATGAACTTGTTTGGGTCAGTGTTAATGTACCTAAAGAAGACCTGGTAAGAATAGCCCTTCTAGGCCTTCCCAAGAGATGGCATAGCTATCAAGATTCAGTGAATGGGAGGGAGAAACTATTGAATTGAGAGTGCTTATGGTCCAATTTGGTATAGGAGAAAATAAGGTAGAATACTAGAGATGGGACTTCATCCAAGGGTGAGGCTGAAGAAAAATTTGTACTGGTTGGAGAGGCAAAGAAGGGAAAAGGGATGAAATCTCAATCCAAACAAGAGTCCAACCAAGTGGGTAAGAAGAAAGATTTGTCCAAAGTTAAATGCTTCCATTGTCATGAATTCATGCATTGTGCCATGAAGTGTCCACACAAAAAGGAAAGAAAGAAGACCTTAGGAGGAGTAGCAAATGAAGACTTGGATTCATAGTTCAAGCTTGACTTTACCTTATCTCATTCATGACCATCAAAGTGATTGGGAGCATGTGGTAGCTAGATTCAGATGCATCGTTCTACTTGACAAGATTTAGAGACTTTTTAATTGGCCCGAAATAAAAAGACTTGCATATGCACATCAAGATGGGGGACAACATAAGGTATAGCGTGACTAGGATTGGTAAAGTCACCTTTTAGAGGGAGTTAGGCTCCCCTCTCAGGATCAAAGATGTCATGTTTGTTCCGGGCCTAAAGAAAAAATATCATCTCTATTGCAGTTTTGGAAAACCATGGTTATGAAGTGATATTCAACAAACGAATGGCATTCCTGAGACATATAGCCACAGGACAAGCGAAGAAGATCGGGATTCATGTGAAGAACATGTATAAGAAAGATGTGGAAGATTCTCATTCATTAAGCACAAAGGTGTAGAGCTACAATGTAGGTAAAATTTGGAATAGAAGACTTAGCCATTTGCATCATGGCTCTATGAAGATTATGCAGCAGATAACCATAGGCCTCCCCAAAGCAACACTTGAGCAGCGGGATGTATGCAAATAATGTACTTTAGGGAAGTACAAAAAATCCATATTCCATGATTGGGATAGCAAAGGGAATGTAATCCTTGAAAGGATCCACTCTGATGTCTGTGGACCTTTATCGACAGCCTTCACTGCCAAACACAAATATTTTATCATTTTTATTGATTACTTCTCACAGAAGTATTGGATCTTCTTCATGCATAATAAAGATGAGACATTCTCCAAGTTCTTAGAATTAAAGGCATTGGCTGAGAAAGAAACTTACATGAAGGCAAAGGTTGTTAGGAGTGATAATGGAGGTTAGTACATGTCAAATGAATTTAATTTTATTTGTGCAAAAGTAAGCATTTGACGAGAGTTGACAACACCCCACAACCCACAACAAAATGGGGTGGCTGAGAGAAAGAACCATGGAATTATCGGAGTAGCAAGGGTGATGTTGCATGAGGAAGGACTTCCTCTACATTTTTGGGCTAAGGCGTGCAACACGATATCTATTTGTGAAATTGGTGTCCTCATCAGATTGTTCTTATGATCACCAGAAGAGGATTTCTCGGGGAGAAAGTCATATCTCTCACACTTTAGGATTTTTGGAGCCTCTATTTACTTCCATGTCTTGAAAGAATTAAGGAAGAAGCTATATCTAACAACAAAATTCAAGGTATTTGCGGGTTACACATAAACTCCACACAATTTCTATGTGTACTTGCCATCCCTTAGAATGACAGTTGTGCAAAGGGATGTAAAATTTGATCAGGAGAAATTGATGCAGTGCTCTCTTGAGAGGGACATTAAGATCCCACCAAAAGAGGAGCTTTTAGTGCTAAAGGAGGAACATCAGGAAATTGCATAGGGGCTTCACTAGGGGAGAAATACCATGCCACATGGGTTCATATTTGGGGATATATATTGAGGAAAAAATGACATAATGTATTGGGAGATATATAGGGGGTAAATCATTTTTATATTAGCAGGTACAAAAAGTGGAGCTCAATGTTAATGGAAAAATATAAAGTAGTATAAAAAAATTTAATGAAAAATTGGATATTTAAAATATGCACTCAAAGTAGGGCTTTTCTAAATTGGGAATGTGTATTAAGTTCGTATTGGTAGGGGTTAAATAATGTGAGTTTTAGAGATATTTTCCAATATGCAGTCAAATTAGGGGTATTGTTTAGTATGCCATGAACACACATGAAATGTTAGAGGACCATTGAGTGAATACCCCAAGTAAAGTGATGGAGAAGCCACAAATTAAGGACCAGAGAGTGGAGATAGCCACTCAAGGAGAACCATCGAGAGAAGGAAAGAAAAGAACCAAGGAGGTTGAGATAATTATGCATAATGAAACGAGTGCTCCTTCAAACCAACGCAAGTAGAGAAGGTCATTTGATCGGTACACTGACTACATGGCTCTAATGAATGAGCTTATAAATATTGATCTATCCTTTTTTGAGGAATCAGTAGAGCAACTTGTGTGGGTTGATGCAATGATGGAGGAATACAAATCCATTCTAAAGAACAATGTTTAGGAAGTGGTCCCAAGACCAACAGATAAATTAGTTGTGGGTTCACGATGGATCTTTAAGGTTAAGTAGCTAGCAGATGGAATTGTAGAGAAGTATAAGGCCAAATTTGTGGCCAAGGGGTATTTGCAAGTTAAAGGAATTGACTATCAGATCTAACTACAAGAAATATGAGATAAAAGCTAAGAATATTTGGTGAGCACCATTATTGTAGAAATAATGTTGCAACTCCTGGGCTTCCTATTTTACTTTTATCAACCCGGTAGTTCATAACAAACTTGGAAGCGATGGTGTTGTATGCACAAGTACTAGTTCTTACTGCAGGCTATCACTTGGTCAGCTGGTGCAAGATCACTAGGAGCTCAATCCAACTTCTAGAGATTCTAGGAGAAGCTCTATATGTGAAATCTTACTTTACAGAGGCTACTCTACTTGCAGAAAGAAAAAGAAGACTGAAATGCAAAGTAAGCCTAGCAAACCCTACTTAACCAACTAATCCTACTTTTGCAGAAAGAGAGATGAAAAAACATGAAACTGAATGCCATTAACTACTCCAGAAGTAAACATAATCTACTCAAGCTATTTCTAGAATTGAATGAGAAAAAAACATCTTTTTGGATTTTTATGTCTTTTTGTGCGAAATTGTCATGCATATAATTTATTGGATTGTGAATGTGGCAATCATTAGGTGGTGATGGAGAGCGACTTTGGGATTTGTAGAGGTGTAGGATGGTGTGGATGGGTCCTAGGAGGGCTCAAGTGGCCTTGTGGAGGCTTTTTCCACAATCAGACTTCAAAAAGAAGCCTATAGGAAAATCTACAAGAGGCTGTAGGGGATTTATAAGAGGTTTACAGGAGGTCTACAGGAGGATGCCGAGAGCAGTTTTGGAGGTTTTGAAGGTAGGAAAGTGAGTGGAAAGGGTAGCTGAAGGCTAGGATGATGTGTTAAGCTTTCTAGGGTCCATCAAGAATTATTGGGAGAGAGAAAGATGGTCGGATTTGTTCAAGGAAAGAAAGGAAAGTCTATGGAAAAGTGCAAAAAACTAAGGCAGATTCGAAATGAAGTCTGGGAGAACTATGGGGCATATATTAAAGAGATATTGTGATGGATGATTGGCTAACTTATTGTGACAAGAGATTGGCTACAAAAGGACCTGAAAATCAAACAAGGAGATCAAGCAAGCAAGGAAACTAAGTACATCAAAAACTAAAATTTTGCATCAAGGTAATCTAAATTATGAGCTATGGAAAGAAATGCTAAACGATGCTATAATGAAATAAAGCATGGAAGGAAACTTATTGCAAGAAAGAAATGAGCATGGTGAGATAGATCTAAAGCAAAGCATGAATCTTCTAACAAACTGCAACACTCGAAATCCTATGTAGAAGGAAAATCTATGTTTTTTTGTGGCAGCAAGAGGGTCTTGGCCTCAGTTCATGGTCCGAAAGGGGGGAAAGGAGGCCAAGGCTTTGTTGATCGCCTTTTATATCTTCTTTCTATCACTGTTCAACCTACTATGGAAAACTCAAATGGAAACAACCTTCTAAATCACCAAAAGAAACCTATTCTTAACCAAGAAAGAAATTCATCTAACAACAACTAATTCATAAATTGAAACAAAGCATAGAAATAGAAACAAGAGGAGCTTGGATGCTTGGATTGGGCCCTAACCCAAGAAATTCAGCCCTTTGTGGTAACTCAGTGCTAGCTCAAAAAGGATCTCATCTTTATTATCAAAATAATAATAGGAGTACATGAAACTATCAACAAAAGTAAGCTAGAAGTTGAGCAGATTAAAGCTGCAACAAAAATTAGAAAATTTGACTAACTTCCTAACGAGGCCCTAGGCCTCCCTACTTAGATAACTAAAACTGCCAACAACTTCCTTAAAATCAACGAGGCTTGGCTCCTAAAACTTGAGATAAACAGAAGTTATCCTCCACATGCTCGGCTGCCTCCTAGTGCATTGATGTAGTTTTTTGTGCTCCGAGCTACATGATAGAGAATTTGAAGTGGGAAGTCATAAATTAGGGGGATACCCTCCTATAAATCCTCTCCCTTGTACACTTTGAATTATTGCTTCCAATTGTCCATTAAATCTTTGACTTTATCTCCAAAATTGAACAAAATGTGCATTAAACACATATTAGATTCCATGGCATAATGACCAACCAAACTCACTCCATAAGCATAAATATAATCAAAAAACATGCAGTAATCTAAGAGAATGGTTGATTAAACTATGTTAGGAGGAAAAATGAGCCCATATAATTACCCATTTATGGGATTCATCATCACCCCCTACTGAAGGTGTTCCTCATCCTTTGAGCAACTTAATCCATCTCCTCATCTTTGATGGCACTGATGGCCTCCCTGACATCCCATGCTTTTGATGTGAGTTCCTCTTATTTGTCATGGAATCCTGCCTTTCTATCCACCTCTTCCTACTATTGTTGTTCTTATTCTTCTTTTCTGCCTTCTAACAGTCCTAGCAGTAGTGGGGGACTCAATTTGAGGCCAATCTAATTGACCTTCAAATTCTGCATGGAGTGTTTGTACAATGGAACTCTCCTTAATGCTTCGTTCATCCTTGTTGGGGAGTGATACTCCCTGATCTGTAGACTGTGTGGCAGGGTGTTCCACCTTCTCATACAAGCATGAATACAGTCATCCCCAAGTAACCTTTCCATGTCCTCAAAATGTGCAATGGCCTGAGCCTAATCATTGATATACTTAGGGGCAATATGGGGATTATTTGCAAGCATCTGGTGTGTGCTGATGACAACGATGGGGTCTGATGGCTTAGCTCTGATGATGAGGGGCTCATTCTGCTCCTTTATCATCAACTTCCTTATCTTTGCTGCCCTTGATTCCTCATGATTCATCCATGATGCCATGGCCATTAGTTGTAGGTCCCCTATCCCAACATTGGGGTCCCATGCATTCATATCGGTAAGGGCCATGTTGTGCAAATAAAACTCTATTATTTTTGCCTTGTCTTCTGATGAACTTTGGTCACATAGGTCCATAAACTATCTATAATATTGGAAAGGCATTGTGCCTCTTTGTGCTAAAGTCTTTATCTAAAATTGCAGCCATTAGTCCTTGAGGTATAATCCATATGATTTTGCTGGTGTTCTGCACTCCAGTGCCTCCATACACCAACTAACCATGCATGTTAGTTGTGTCTCCCTCTCTTGCAGTTGTCTTCTAAGTAATGCATTTTCTATTTCCAAGTGTGTTCTTCTGATTGCCTCTCTATGTATTACATCAGTTAACTCCCTACCCATTTCTCTAAGCTTGTTGTCCATGTGGCCAATATCCTCTACTCCCTTGTATTTGGCAATTTGCATCCACCTATGGCTCCTTATTCTTTCTTTCTCCAACTCAAAGAAAAGTGGGATTGCAAATTTATGTGGAATGATTCTTCCTCCCTCAAGAAGATTATAGTAAGAGCCCAAACTAGGCTGGGGATTAGGTTCTTGAGTCTCTGTTGCTTCCTCCTTCCCCTGTGACTGTCCTTCTAGTCTTTTTTCAAGTGTTTTGGTCTCCTCTAGTCTTGGAAAGGTCTCATGTAGAACAATTTGTGCCTCCTGTAGAACTGTTTTTGAGTCCTGTAGTTGCACTCTTTCCTTCTAGGTGGAAGATCTGGGAGTCCCTCTTCCATATGTGATAGGGTTTTATAGGGAGATTCTTCCCCTTTGACAGTGGGTGAATCTTCAATTACAATGGGCACTTTAGAAGAAGGATGGGGCTTCCCTTGTTTGATCCTTGTGCTCTTCCGAGCCCCAAAATAAATTGAGGTCTACCTCTTCCTCTTTTGTTTGGGTTTAATTGGGGTTATGAGGGCAGTGAGAGTAGTTGTTGCTTCCCTTTCTAGGGTTTCAAAAGACACTTCTATTTTTTCTGCCCCTTTTTCCTCTCTTTCTGTCCTTTTCTCTATCTCTGCCGATTTGTTTCCTTTTGTTCTGTTTTGGTTTCTTCCTCCTGTTTTTTGGTTTCCTCCCTCTTTGTTTGTTCCTCAGTTTCCTCCCCTTCTCACCCATGCTGCTCTTCCCCCTGACTATCAGAAGGACGGAGATCATATGTGAGGGCCTTTGATCATCTTCTACTGTCATGTTTCGGAAGATTTACCATGCTATGGGGATTATGAAGGTATGGAGGGCTTATTCCGCTAACATTTTAATTAACCCATGGTGAGCCAACTGATCTGGACCTCCTACCTTCAACTTAATGATGGATTCTATGAGGGACTATAGGAGAAAATAGGGGATGCTGAGTTTTTAGGGTGTTCGAGTGTCCATACCATATCCCAACTCATGGAGAAGTCTAAAATGGTATCCATAAACTATGCTATACCTCCCTTCACAGGAAATATATTTCATAATAAGGTAACTAACCTCATCCCAAGGGTAAGGTATGCTTGTCCTTCTAATGCCATTCTTTTCTTCTATAGGATGTTTATTATTTTGGAAGAAGTTTTTCTTGGCAGACTCTCCAATTGCCTTTTCATCTTTGCTCCAAGGTAATCCAAGAGGAAGGGTGGTAACCCTACTAATAAATTTTGGGGTGATTTCCATGGAGAGACCTCTAAAAGTAATAGTGGCATGGGTCCTTGAGTGAGGGACTAAAGAAAGGGCAAACTCCTGAGCCACTTCTTCATCAAACCCTTATAATTTCTCAAAAAATGGTATCCAATTTTCTCTTGTAAAAATGGCTACTACTTCTCGATGTTCATAGAGCTTGGCTGAATTTGTTGTCTCCTTCCTCATGAATCCCCTTGCCATTTTTCTTATACCCCTTTTGAACATCAAATTATGGAGACAATAATTTTTTAGAAAATAGGAAAACAGAGAAAAATTGTGTGTTTTCTTTTTAAGAAAACAAGAATTTTTTTTTATGTAATTCCTCTTCTTCTATGAACTCAATTCCTCCTTAAAATTATATCATCTCTTGCACATATTGATAATCAAGGTGGGTATGCACAGAACTTACCTCCTCAAGCTAGAAATCGAGCAAAAACCCTGTGTTTTCTCCTTAAAAATAGCTTATTGCCCCTCTTGTAGAACTGCCTGTAGGTGCTCATATAGAACCTATAAGTTCTCCTGTAGAACGTCGATAGAAGGAGGATGGATGAAAGTGATGGAGAATGATGGTTTCGAGGCTATGATGGTGACAAAGGGCTTGTTGCAGCTAAGTGGACGAGGATGAAATGGAAGAAAAGGTGGTGAAGGAGTCTCGAGGAGGAGTACTTATTTCTTCTTTGGGGTATTTCTAGTGATGGGGTGAGCTGGGAAAAATGTACGTTGCCATATTTGGACCATTGGTCCCGACTGCCCTGTCATCATGTCTCTTTCCCATAATCACTTCCCATCATTTCATCAGAGTTTTCATATCCTCCACTACCTATCCTTTATATTTTTCTCTGAGTTGACTAGGCATATGTGTGGTGGCATCTCAGGATGAGCGCAGTCAACTGGATGAGGGTGGCCAGTTAAATGTGTGGTGGCATCTCAGGATTAGCGCAGTCAACTGGATGACGGTGGCTAGTTAACTGGCCACCTTTTCTCATTCAACCCTGGCCATCTCATTTGCTTATGCATATTTTCCAATTACACAGATGCAACCGAGGAGAGGTTTAGTCACTTACATGTGATTCGAATGTACGTGCTGTGAGGCATTTTGGTTCCTTTTGTTGTTGCATGCTTGTATTTCAGTTGTTGCATTCCTTTATCTCCTCTACTGCATGCTATCTACTTCTTGATGTGTGGCTGGTTTGCTTTGTGCAGGTATCCTCTAGTTGGATCTAGCTTCATATTTCCCCTTCAATCCCATGGTTGCACTTTTTTTGCTGTTGTGGCTTGATTTTAATGGGATCAGTTGCTACATGAATTTTTATAGGAGTTCCTATAACTGCTTCTCCCTTTAAAAATTTTAGTTGATTTTTGTGCTAGGAGTTGTGAGGATGATGCCAAATATGTTGATGAAGATGGAGAGGTACTTGGTAAGCTGCAAGTAAGATTTGAGGCGTTGCTCCCTTTATTTTGATTTTTTTCTAAAATCTAGTTTCTGTGTTTTTCTCGGCAGGAAGGGAAAAAATGATGATGATGAGGTGGTGCAGGTGTTGGATGGATAAAAGGGAGGGTGGACAGCTATAGGAAGGTCTACATGCTCTTTATGAAACCTCCCTGCCCCTCAAACTTCTTTTTGTAACCATTTCTGGTTATCTGTGATTTCTAAAGGAGCTTTCTGTAGAACACATAGGGCCTCCTGTAGAACACATAGGGCCTCCTGTAGAACACACAGTTTTTGAAAAAAAATAGTGGGATGGAAGAAAGGTAAGAAATGATAGATAAGAGTGTGGGGGAGATGAAATAGGCTCTATGGCATCTTCTCTTGCTCTTCTCTTGCTCCCTGTGGTCCACCTGTAACCTGCAATGCACATTAAAATTCAATTCTATTTTCCTTATTTTCTCTGTTTTTTCTTCTTCTTCTTTTTTAAAGACAACTAGGGCGCCTCTAGGAGGTTTTCACTCTAATTGCCTACCCTGGGCACCTCCAAGGGAGGTTTTCACCCAGGGATTTTATTCTCTCTCTTTTTTGTTATTTCTGCCATCACTGGGCTACCTTAACAAAGGTTTTCAATCCAATGATGGGACTCAATCATCTCATGGAGGTTTTCACTTGAGTCCTTATTATTATTATTATTATTATTATTTTTCTTCTTTAGTGAGTGGGTGAAGTGGACACTGAGACCTACCCCACTACCATCACTTTCTTATTCATATCTTCACTGAACTCTCACTTGGAGAGGGGCTTGTAAATTTTCAACCTATGTCCATTGAAAAGCGTGGGGATGGCTTCCTCATCAATGGTTCTTATTAGAACTAAACCATTGTCATTGCATTTTTCCACAGTGTAGGGTCCCATCCATCTTGTCCTCAGTTTGCCTTTGAAGTCTTTAAACCTTGAGTCATAGAGCAATGCCCAATCTCCCTCTTGGAATTGCTACTCCTTGATACTTTTGTCATGCCATATCTTCCTCTAAAGTTGAACGACCTCTGTGTGGAGAAGGGCCTGCAATCTTTGTTCATCCAATCCATTGAGCTGGAGTAGTCTTTCCCTCTATGCATGGCTGAGGTCTAGGTCTAGCTGAGCTGCCATTGTTAGTGTATTGTATTCAAATTCTATTAACAACAAATCCTTCTTCCCATAGACCAGTTCATAGGGTTTGAACCCTGTGGTGGTATTCCATGTTGTGTTGTAGGCCCAGGTGTCCTCAACTAGTCTATCCACCCAATCTTTTCTACTGCTGCTCACTACCTTGGTCAGAATTCCTTCCAAAGCTTTATTAATGACTTCCACCTACCCATTGGCTTGTGGTTGGTAAGGGGTGGAAGTCTTGTGCTTAATTTTATGATGTGTGAGAAGGTCTTCAATTAACTTGGAAGTGAACTGACTACCTTGGTCTATGACCATTTCTCTTGGATACCCGAACTTATAGAATATGTTTTCTCTCAAAAAATTAGCTACTTTTTCCTCTGTTTCTTCTTTGACTACTTTTGTTTCTACCCATTTTGTCAGATAGTCGATGCACACAATGATGTATTACTTCTGTTTTAAAGGAGGGTTGATAGGACCCACAAAATCCATGCCCCACTTCTCAAATGGCTTAAAGGTCACTTGAGGTTGCATGGGCATCTCATCTTTTGGAGTAGGTTTCCCCATCCTCTAACACTGATCACATTGGTTGGTGTTCCTCACATCTTGATGAAGAGTGGGCCAATAGTAGCCTGCTTGCAATATTTTGAAGGCAGTCGTCTTTGCTGCAAAATGACCTCCACAAGGCCCATCATGACAGGTCAAGAGAATGTCAAAGAATTCCTACTCCCTGACACATCTTCTCAAGATCTGATCTGGGCCATGTTTGAAAAGATTGCCCCTATCTAGGTGAAAGGGGCGCTTTTCCTCATGATCTTGCTCTTCTCCTTTGAGGACAGGTGTGGTGGAAATTGTGTTGAAACCAAGTAGTTTGCTATGTCAGCGAACCATGGAGAGAGTACTAAGATAGAAAACAGGTGTTCATCTGGCATTTGATCATCCACCATTCCATCTTCACCTACAGGAAAATTTACTCTAGACAAAAATTCAGCAACAACACTTCCTTTACCAAGCTTATCAAGAATGGTCAAATCAAATTGTTGTAGTAAAAGAAACCATCCAATAATGCGAGCATTTACATCCGGTTTATTCATTAAATATCTAATTGTAACATGATCAATGTGTACAAAGGTTTGATGCTTGTGATATAATGTCTGAATTTGTTTAAGGAATGCACCACAGCTAGGAGTTCCTTCTTGGTTACCATGTAGTTTAACTCTTCCTTTGACAAATTTTTTACTTATAAAGTATATGGCATAAGGTAACTTTTCATCAATTTGTCCTAAGGATGCTCCTATTGCTTTGTTCAAGGCATCTCTGAGAATGCAAAAAGGCAGGGCCTAGTTTGGGCCTCTCAAAATTGTGGTAGTCAGAAGTTTTCATTTAAAGGTATCTAGGGCTTCTTGACAGCTTTCGGTCCATATAAATTTGACATCTTTTCCCAAAAGACCAAACAATGGAGAGGCTAACTTACTGAAATCTTTAATGAATCTTCTGCCATATCCAGCTAAACCTAGGAAACTTTTGACATCTATCACCTTTTGAGGAGGTGGGACCCTTTGGATGATGGCAACCTTGTTGGGGTCCACCTACAATCCTTGTTGAGATATTACATGACCTAGCACGGTCCCTTTAGTCATCAAAAATTCACATTTTTCTGGACTGATGGACAGGTTCATTTCAATACACTTGTCTAAGACTTTTCCTAGGTTAGTTAAAGCTTCTTGAAATTTAGAACCATAAGGAGTGAAATCATCCATATATATTTCCACTCCATCATGAACCGGTTCAGAAAATATACTCAATACTACTCTCTGGAAAGAGGCTGGAGAATTGCACAAACCAAAAGGAAGGACCCGATATTTGAAGTACCCAAGGACAAGTGAAAGTGGTCTTATCCTAGTCTTCCGGGCTTATTTGAATCTGATTGTACCCGCTAAACCCATCTAGGAAGGAGAAAAACTTTTTCCCCACCAGACCATCTAACACTTGATCTATGAAAGGAAAAGGAAAATAGTCCTTTTTAGTGGCTTTATGATTTGAATTGGATCCATAAATAATGATTAACAGAGCCATGGCTATACTAGGTCAAAACAGACTTCAAAGAATTTAAAATAGTGATCAAAAACACCTCTAAGCTAGTGGTAGTGGCAGCCAGCGTGGAACGACGAGGACCTCAGTCAAAGAGCACTGACCGAGGCCCATGGAGACTGCGCAAGAGGCGAAATTGGCTCCATGGGAGGCCCAAATCGGGAAACAGAGGGAGTTTTCGATGTGCGATTGCTGGGAAAAAACCCTCAACATGGAGAAGCCCTAAGCACTCGGTCGCATGGGAGCTAGGAAAATCATGGGACAAAAGGCTATGCGCTAAAGGTGGGACCTGCTCCAAAACCGATGGTATTGATCGGGGGCATCCATGGGTGGTATGTATTTTTGATGAAAAAGGATCGATTCCACTTAGCGCCTGACACATGGCAAGTGGAGGAGAGAGAAAATCACTATTTATCGTGCACTAATGGTCGAGCTAGTCAACTGCATGGGATGAGCGAATGGCGTCGGATCTGGGGGCTCCAGATCTAACGGCTGAGATCACGCCTGATGGAGAAGACATAATTGACGGAGGTTTAAGCCATGATTTAGAAGAACTTGGGGTTTTCTTTGACCACCAAGGTGGAAAAAGACTCATTCCATGACGTAACCGAAGAATTGAACCAATGAAGCAAGCTGGCGCAATTTGCAGGAGGACAAGCGGTCATCCCTAAGAGTCTGATGATGGCACCAAAATAGGGAACTCCAGGTGCAGCTACAAGCAAGAAATATGATGGAGGCAGAAGAGGAAGCAAACTGCCATGAGCTCGAATGGCTTTAAAGCTATGTATAGACCAGATAAAAAGCATGAGTCGAGAACTGAAAGATAGAACACTAAAGACAGAATACAGAGAAGAGAAGAACCAGTAAGGAAAAAAGCAGAAAGAGGACAGAGGGCCAAGCTGACCAAAGGCAGCGTCAAGCACCAGAGAGATTGAGAGATTCAAGCCATCCTTGAGAGGATCTATCAGACCAGAGAGGTCAAAGAGCTGGCAAAGAAAAGAGTCTGTGTACTCTAGTGGTTTGGGGAATCCAAGGACCACCCTGCCAAGCCAATCTGTTTCAGGAGACTCATATTGAGCTCCTTCACTGTAATTCTCTACTTCAAGACACAATAAAAAGAAGGCCACCACTGAAGCTGGACCAGAGATGTAGCCCTGGAGGATAAGGTGAACTCCTTATTAATTTCTTGTGTTCTTGTATTTTCTTATTGTATTTCTCTGTTGTCTTCCATTCTTAAGTGTCTATGTATTTGCAATCTGATCGATCCGTTGCTTAAATAACTTAGACACACCAGCACATGAGTCTATAATACCTCCAATTAATAATTCTTAACTGAGGTCACTCATTGGATGATAATCAAATCAAGTGGTATTAGAGCTTTAGGTTGTAAGGTTAGACAAGCTTGTGTTGGTTTAGCTGTTAAATTCTCACTAGATCAAAGCTCAAATTAGGAGAAGGAGAGTTGGTCGAAACTAATCCTGAAATTGGGAGAGTCTATCCTCGGAAGACAATGTCAGAGGAAGGTTCTATGGGGCCAGACCCTCAATTCATAGAAAGTTTCCTAGCTATAAATTCTATGGTAGAAGAAATGTATAGGGACTTTAGAAAGCATGAGGATGAAGATTCATCAGGTTCTAAACAAGATAAAGAAGAAGAAGAATCTCATAACCGTGACCACTCAATAGGAAAAAGGAAAGAGGAAAGCTTTCTCACACCTCATAATAGCCCTATGCATAATAATAAAGCATCTTTGATCAAGCTAGATGTTAAATTTGACTTGCCTATATATGATGGAGAGCTAAATGCTGAAAAGTTGGAACATTGGATTAGACAAATTGATGTGTATTGCAGAGTGCAGAACATCGACTCAGACAAGAGAAAAATTCAGCTGGCAAGCCTATGCTTAGGAGGCACTGCCTTGGTTTGGTGGGAAGGCAGAACCCAAGATGACAGGAAGAGACATGGTAAGACTATCTCTATCTGGAGTGACTTTGTTTCTGCAATCAAGAAGCAGTTCTATCCATTGGCCTACATGCAACAAGCCATGATGAGTTGGCAAACTCTTTGGCAGTTGAAAGGGAAAAGTGTGCAAGGGTACACTCAAGAATTTAGAAAGAGAGCATTGATTCTAGGGATCTCATTAGACTCACCAAAGACTCTTTTGAAGTACATTGGTGCTCTACACAGCTACATGAGGCATACCATCCTCATGTTTAATCCCACTAGTATAGATGAGGTATATGTACAAGCTACTCATCCAGAAGCTAGAGGAAAGAATGGAAATCCAAAAGTTGGGGGACCATCCCAACCCACTGCAAGCAAGAGCAAGGAGAAAAGAAAGTAGAAGTGGAAAGAAAGGAAGGCTAACACTGCACAGAAAGGAAAACCTTCATGCACTCACTATAAAAAGGATGGGCATGATGATGAGCACTATTGGATTCTGCATCCAGAGTTGAGACCTAAGAAGTCCAAGGGCAAGAAGAAGAAGACTGTTGTAGCTATTCAGAAAGATTTGGGATCAGACTCGGGAGATGAAACAATCATTGCAGCCACAAGTATAAAAGGTAAGAATTTTGAAGCATCTACTAGTAATTCTGCTTAATCTGTTATTGATGAAGAACATGAGAGAAAAAAACATGAGCTTTTCCATATTCAAGTTGTTTCCAAACATCAGAAGATTGATACTTTGTTTGATAGTGGCTCAGAAGTAAATTTGATTTATGAAGCAATTGTAAAGAAATTGGGATTAGCAACTACACCTCACAAGAAACCCTACCCATTAGGATGGTTAAATGATAAAGCACAACTACAAGTGACTAGACGGTGCAAACTCAAGTTTTTTTTTGGGTTAGGATTTGTAGATGAGGTTGAGTTAGACATAATTCCTTCGGATATATGTGGAATTGTTTTAGGGAGTCCTTACTTGTATGATAGAAAGGCTATTTTATATAGAGCTGAGAACAAGTATCTACTTGTTAAAAATGGAATCGAATACTTTGTAAGAGCTCATAAGCTCAAGAATAATTATACTCTCATAAACTCAGGGCAAATGAAAAGAATGATAAATTCATGCAAACAATTCTTACTAATGGCTGTAAAATAAAAGAAACCTAATCAAACCAATGTATTTGAGGGCTGTAATGCTAAGCAACAAGCCGATCTAGAAAATATTGTTTCCGATTATGATGTCCTATTTCAGGAACCTAAAGGTCTGCCACCCTAAAAGGAAATAGTACATGATATTATTTTGCAGAAGATGTTCCATTGCCTAACATTGGAATGTATAGGTTGTCTGCTTTAGAGAATGCTAAAATCAAGAAGCAGGTGCAGGATCTGCTCGAGAAGGGGTTCACCAGGGCTCGCACATCACCATGTGGGTCACCAATCATTTTGGTGAGAAATAATGATGGCTCGTGGAGTATGTGCATTGACTACTGAGCACTGAATAAGATAACAATTTTTTACTACTAAGCAGCACTGAATAAGATAACAATTAAAAATTGTTATCCCCTTCCTCACATAGAAGATCTTTTATATCAATTGAAGGAAGTCGTTTATTTCACCAAGCTGGATTTGCACAATGGATACCATCAGGTCATAGTTGCAGAGCAATATGCATGGAAGACTGCTTTTAAGACAAAGCAGGCATTGTATGAGTGGTTGGTTATGCCTTTTGTCTTAACCAATGCTCCTGCTACTTTCATGAGATTAATGAATGATGTACTCAGACCTTTCCTTGATGATTTTGTTATTGTATATCTGGATGACATTCTGATTTTTAGTAAAACGTGGGAGGAACACTTAAAGCATGTTAAGCAGACATTAGATGTTTTGAAAAGAGAAAAACTTTATGTTAAACTCTCAAAATGTGAATTTGGAAAAACATATCTAAATTATTTGGGTCATATAGTAGGGGGTGGTGAATTGAAAACAAATCCCTCTAAAGTGGGAGTCATTGTAAACTAGCCTAAACCCAAATCCGCTACAGAAGTGAGAAGCTTCTTAGGAGCAACACAATATTGGAGGAAGTTCATTTCTAATTTTTCCTCAATTGCAGCTCCCTTACATGCTTTGACGGGATTGAACAAGGTGTTTCAGTGGGGAGGCAAACATCAGAAAGCCTTCGACACCTTGAAAGAAAAGATTAGTATAGCACCTGTACTAGCACTGCCTGATCTACAAAGACCATTTGAGATCCAAATAGATGCCAGTGACTACACCATGGGAGCAGTGTTGACACAGCACGGTAAACCCATATGTTATCATTATGAGACTTTTAATTCTGCAGTAGTTAACTACCCTACATATGATAAAGAATTGTATGCATTAGTTGAGAGTGTGAAAAAGTGGAAACATTATTTAATGGGAAAAGAGACAGTAATACATATTGATCATCAACCACTTCAATATCTACACTCCCAAACTAAGTTGCATCAATCAAGACATTACAGGTGGATGGGTTTTCTACAACAGTTTCATTTAGTCATCAGATATAAAAAGGACATACATAACAAAGTTGCAAACACGTTATCTAGACCCATTATAAATGCATCTACTATACTTAAGCATAATTATGTACTACATGAAAGCTACATTGAACAATATGCTCAAAATATAGATTTTAAAGATGTATATGCAACTTTGAGTCAAGGAAAAAAGGTAGAAGAATTGGATTATCATGTGAAGGACCGACTCTTATATCATTGTGGGAAATTCTGCATTCCACAAATAGAGAGAGTAAAGATAATTAGAGAGGCACACACTTCTCTGATATCAAGTCACTTTGGGGTAAGTAGAACAGTTGCACAACAACAAATATTTTGTTATTGGCCAAAAATGAGTGAGACAGTTTCTAGATATGTAAGAGGGTGTACTATGTGTGCTAAAAGAAAGCCAAGCAATAGAAAACTAGGCTTGTACACTCCATTACCAGTTCCTTCTCACCCTTGGGAAAGTGTTTCCATGGATTTTGTTGGGGGACTGCATAAGTCTAGAAAATTTCATGATTATCTGCATGTGGTTGTGGATAGGTTCAGCAAAATGTGTATTTTGATACATTGTAATAAACAGATTACAGCTGAACAAACTGCGAAACTGTTCTTTGAACATGTATGGGTTCATTTTGGATTACCCACTTCTATTGTATCTAATTGAGACACCCAACTTTTGGGGAAGTTTTGGTCAAGTCTGTGGGAGCTGATGGACACCCAACTTAAGAAAAGCACAACTTTTCATCCACAAACTGATGGCCAGATAGAAGTAGTTAATAGGACAGTGATCCAGTTACTTAGAGGATATTGCAGCAAACATCCTAAGCTTTGGGATGAACATTTGTGTTATGTGCAACATGCTTACAATAGAGCAAAACACTCCTCTACACAGAGATCTCATTTTGAGACTTGTTTTGGTTTCATACCAAGGTCTCCTTTGGATTTTTCCTTTCGTAAAGATACCATAGTTGATGGACATAGTGATGTGGACAAGGCAACTAGGTTCATTGAATAGATCCAGGAGATCCACCAGGCAATATGGGAACAACTAGAATAGAGCCAAGCCAAATACAAGGTAAAGCATCACAAGCATCGGATGGAGCATAGTTTTAAAGTTGGTGACTAGGTCTGGCTGTATATCAGCAACGGCAGGATGCAAGGTGAAGGTAAAAAGCTAAAACCTATCAGGTATGGACCTTTTAGGATACTTGAGAAGATTGGTGAAAATTCTTTTTGCCTTGATCTGCCAGCTTACATGCACATCTACTCAGTCGTAAACGTAGATTGCTTGAGATTGTTTGAACCTTCTATTAGAGTCGGTCTAGTTATCCCTCCGTCAGAGATCAAAGCTCTTTCTACATTTCATGATTAGGTGTCCCATCAGTTTTGTTCAGTTGCATTTCGTTAGGCATGCCATAACTCTGACGGAATGGTTTGTGTCATTCATTCCCCTCGTGCATGGCACTTCTGGTTCAGGTCTAGTCATAAAGCTTCAAAGATCATTATTTCAAAATTTTAGGTCTTAGGTCTAGGGTTGAGTCAATTTTATTTTGAAAAGTCTTAGAAGACCAGCAGGCCAGAGGGATGTCCTTGATAGATAATCACTTCAATAATTTTCATCATTGTACAGATAAGGTATGACTTCTCTTCAAAACTCTGTTTTGAAGATAATTCGTCGTCTCATTTTTGTAAAAAATTTCAAAAACTTTAATCCTTGAAACGTCCAAGCGCAGCCTTGGTCTCCTTTGGCAGAGTATATCACAGTTATCCCTGCAAAAAATTATCAAAGAAAATCATTATTTCAACCAATTTTAAGGAGGAAACCAAAAAGGTTAGAGTCTATTAAGTTTGAAAAAGTGTCAACGACAAAACATAAGAAAATGGGTTATGGATCAAGCAAAAATCAAAAAGGAGTCTATATGAAGATATTTCACATCATTTTCAACCCATTCCACATTCCAAGAGTGAAGAGCATCGTTCCAAAGCAATTTTGTGAGTTTGTATGCAAATTGGAGCATTTCCAGGGCGCGCGACGCATCAGGTTGGGCGCGCGGCGCATTAGGGGCGTGCGATGCATCAGGGGCGCACGGCACATCAGGCGATAGAACACAGTGAGAATTTTCATGTGCGCGGCGCATCAGAGGTGCGCAGTGCACTGGGGTTTATGCCCAAACTTTGTCTGGAAAAACACTAAAATGCCTCCTCTCAAGCACAAATTCATAGGTAGGCTTATATCCATGGCTTATTCTTGGTTTTGAAAGGTTTATGTAAAGGATTATCATATGTTTTCCCTAGAAAACCAAGTGGAAAAAATCCTCCTTTGTCCATTAAATTGCTGTAAGAATTTGAATGCAAAAATTGCTGAAGGGTTTTAAAAAACTAAATGTTACCAAGGTTATCATTTTTTCCTAATTCCTTTTGTTTCCCATCCCCTATATTCACCATTATTTTCCCCAATAATTTCCTCATAAACCCTACACTATCCTCCCTCAAATCCTAATCCCTCACTTCTATTACAAACACATGATCCCTACCTCATCCCAAAACCCTAAAAATTCAAGATTTCCATGTCCCTTCCCTTCTCTAAATTCCTTGTTTTATTTCCATGTTCCCCATTTCCCTAATGTTTTCCCTTTCCTAACAATTCCCTTGTATATTTGTGTCCCCTTGGTCACAGTATTTTGAGAAAAAGAAACAGTCTACAGTCAATTTTGCACATAGTTGTATATCAGCATATATATATTCCAGCTATCTTGTTTCTAAAAGAACATGTCAGAGACCGAGTCAGTATATGAGCAAGAGTATGATAGTGACTCTATACCGGAGGTAAATGTGCCAAATGTGCCACGGAGGTATCACAAAGGTGGCAAAAGTGGTCAGCATGTTAGGGAGGAGCCTACTTCTTTGGCTCAATTACAAGCTTGCTCACTTGCAATGGATTGTTTTCGGCGCCAATCATGTTTCCAATATTGTGAGATGATCTCACAAACTTAGCATCATCGAGAACTAGTCCGTCTATTTGTTCTCAATCTACAGGATGGTCATGTAAACCTTGCCGGAGTGAATTTTACCTTGTCACCTGAGACTATTGCTCAGGCCACCGGGATACCAAATGTAGGGCAGGAATGGAGCAAACACCAGATGCTAGACATATTTTACTATGAGCCATATATCAAGCCCGGGTATATCAGACACTTGAGTGCAGCTTTTCCTTTCAGATTCCTGAAAGATGAGTTTGCACCGTTGATGAAACTCATCATTCAGTATTTCAACTGTGAGGGTAGATTCTCACATCTCTATGCGTACCATGTCCGTTTATTGATGCATTTCACAAGGGTACGTATGATGAACATTCCGTTTTTCATGTGTCGTAACATAGAGAGGATGGTGCCTTTAGTACAAAGGAAGAGCCCAACACATCAGCATAGGAGCATATATCATTATGCATTGATCAAAATCATAGTGATGCATCAGTTGGCACAGCAGGGTATTACTTGGGAGGATTTCGTCTCCCGTGATTACTTTTTCGCGCTACAGCCTCCTCCAGAGATAGTTCATGATGAGGGAGGGCCTTCACAGCAGTTTGACATTCCTGAGACCGAGCATGTCAATGCTCTAGTATATGTGACATATCAGAGAGGCCACAGGGCCTTATTTGCATCTGCACAACGAGTACTATCTCCACCCGGGGTGGAAGGGGTCTCGTTGACATCATCATCACAGTGAGTATTATCTCCACATCATGTGGAAGGGGTCTTGCCTCTGTCTTTAGCACAGGTATAGATTCAGGATAGGGGCAAGAGACCCATGTTTGATGAGGGTCCTTCAGGAGGTCAGGACATGGGTATCATTGATGTTGATGCTAGCTCTCCTAACTCGGAGCTAAAGGAGATCATCCGAGAGAAAAGGGTCGAGAACAAGTCACTACAAAAGAAATTGCAGATGGCTAAATGGGTGATCAACTACTTGGAGCAGCGCAACAAACAGCTGGAAGATGAGCATACACTTTATGAGTTGCGGAAGATCCGAGAAGACCGAGAATTGGCCCGAAGGAGACCCGGCGATTTGACACCTATTGATCGAGAATCAATGCTCATCCGAGTAAACAGTCATTTGGAGAAGTTGTTGGTGAAGGAAAACAGGGACAATGACGTGCTTCGTCATATGAAAACTCACTATTGGGCTCGCATGCATTTTTGCAAAGTGGAAATGAAGATCCTAAAGAGGCGTTTGAGCAAAGCGCTAAAGCGACGGAAAAAGCCCGATCCACTCCAAATTTTGGCCGAGGCTTCATTGGAAGGGCACAACACATGACAGAGGGTCTTCACTCCGAATTTGAGAAAATTCAAAGAAAATTTTGTCATTTTGAAATTTTTTGGCTTGCAAAACAGGTTTTTTGGCTCTATGCATAGCGTGCAGCGCGCAACCCATAAGATGGGGAGGTCCAAATGACAAATGGCTTGTAGTTTTGAATTTTTCATGATGAATTATACATGCTCATCCATTTCCAAAGCATTTCATCAAGTTCTGGGTGACCAAAAGGCTCAAAAACATCATGAAAATCACCTTTCTGCCACTTTTTGCACCAGCAGGAAGTACTTCTGGGAGAATGCACTTTTGGAGGGTCAAATTGACACCAAATTGGAAAATTCCACTTGGGGTAGAAAGCAGACGTCCAAGGATTTCCAACAAGCCAACTTGAGCTCAATTTGGATGCCGGGAAGTGCCCCAAACACAGGTGGAAAGGCGCGCGGCGCACAGGGTTTTTTGGCACAGTTTTCATCCTCAGCTCAGCAAATGAAGCCAGTTTGACTAGTTTTGACTTGTGATGTGATTTTTCACCCTTCTTGATGTAATTAATAGAACATTATGTTGATTTGACACTTATTTACCTATTCTAGATGATTCATTCATAAAATAGCAAAAATTTAATGAATGAATTGGTTTCCTAGCTTATAGAGGCAAGTTGTTTTAACTGCCTAGATTGTAGTGCTTTGTTTAAAATTGGTTGAAACGGCTCCTAGGATGATGAGCTCGACCCCTAGAGGCAAGGAAGTGTGTTATCTTGCCTATATTATGTATTTTCTTAGACATTTTCAGGGTTGGAATCTTGGGAATAGCTTGACACTCTATTGTACATATCTTATCTGCATTTTTGGCAAAGGAAAGACCAGGGTTTTGCAGCACTATTTGGGATTCATGTGGCTTTATGTCTTGATGGTGTGTTTCTTTCAGTACTTGTAAGTTGTGTATGTGTACCACTTTCCTTCTTTAGTCTTCTGCAATTGAACAAATGAAGTGTTAAGGTAGAATCCATAAGTTTGCTATGCTCTGCCTTTAAGTTTGTTTAGTTTTCCATGTTTTCATCTGTTTAGGGAGAACCCTTGAAAGTTTCTTGCTCTCCTTAACCTCTCACCAGTCAGATATATCCATTCAATAACTTTAAAGGTATCAAAACAATCGCCTATCTTGCCCCAAGTAGACCTCTGCAAAAGCTGCGCCTCATCCCCGCACCCAAAATTGCCTTTCCCTTGAATTCAACAAAACCTTAAAAAATCAATTTCAAAGTCCTTGTACTTCATACCTAGCCTAAAATTAGTAATCAATTTAGTCATCTCGAGCCTCATTTATTACCTTTTGCCGAGATTGACTCGGAGAGAGCCCTCTCCTATCCTCGTAGGGCTAGCTACGAGGCTGAGCGTGGTTTGATGTAGCCTCGAGTTTTACCTTATTTCAGCCTAAGGTAGATTTGAGCGCTAACACCTTCAATTATTGAGGATCTTGAAGAGCAAAGTCAATTGCCTTCTATTGATGACCTGCTACCTGAATATTTGAATGAATTGCAGGAAGACATAGTCTTGGACAAGAAGGTGAGGATAATCCACAGAGGAGATGTTGAGTACCTCAGAATTGGACTCAAAGGTTCAAAGCCGAGCAGTGCAAAGTGGATTGAGATTGGGCAAGTGAGATAGTAGTACCCTCACTTAGTCGATGCTTGAAAGAAAACCAGCTTTTGGTGGTCCAAAGGCTTTTCAATGGGAAGGCTGTGATCTGAATTGGACCCATAAAGAACGATTAACATAGCCATGGATGTACTAGGTCGGGCGGACTTCAAAGAATTTAAAACAGTGATCAAAAACACCTCTAAACCAGTGGCAGTGGCAGCCAGCATCGAACGATGAGGAGCTGGGTCAAAGCGTGCTGACTGAGGCCCATGGAGACTATGCGGGAGGTGAAATTAGCCCCTGGGAGGCCTGGATCGGAAAATAGAGGGAGTTTTTGATGCGTGATTGCTGGGTGAAAACCCTCAAAATGCAGAAGCCCTAAGCACATGGTTGCATGGGAGCTTGGAAAACCGTGCGACAAAAGGCTAAGCGCTAAAGGTGGGACCCACTCCAAGACCGACGATATTGATCAGGGGCATCCATGGGTGGTAAGCAATTTTGATGAAAAAGGAGCGATTTCATTCAACGCTTGATGTGTGGCAAGCAAAGGAGAGAGAAAACATGATCATCGCACGCTAACGGTCGAGCTAGTCAACCGCGCAGGACGAGCGAATGGCATCAGATCTGGGGGCTCCAGATCTAATGGCTGAGATCATGCCCGATGGAGAAGATGGAATTGATAGAGGGTTAAGCCACAATTTAGAAGAACTTGAGGTCCGCTTTGATCACCAAGGTGGCGGAAGACTCATTCCATGACATAACCGAAGAATTGAACTGACGGAGCAGACTGGCATAGTTCACAGGAGGACAAGTGGCTATCCCTAAGAGCCTGATGATGACGCCGAATAGGGAACTCCAAGTGTAGTTGCAAGCAAGCGATTCGACGGAGGTGGAAGAGGAATTAAACTGCCATGAGCTTGAATGGCTTTAAAGCCATGTACAGACCATACAAAGAGCATGAGTCGGGAACCGAAAGATGGAACGCCAAAGAAAGAAGACAGAGAAGAGAAGAACCAGTAAGGCAAAAAGAATAAAGAGGATAGAGGGCCAAGCTGACCAAAGACAGCGTCAAGTACCAGAGAGCTTGAGAGACTCAAGCCATCCCTGAGAGGATCTGTCAGACCAGAGAGGTCAAAGAGCTGGCAAAGAAAAGAGTCTGTGTACTCTAGTGGTTTGGGGAATCCAAGAACCACCCTACCAAGCCAATTTGATTCAGGAGACTCATATTGAGCTCCTTCATTGTAATTCTCTGCTTCAAGACACAATAAAAAGAAGGTTGCCACTGAAGCTGGACCAGAGATGTAGCCCTAGAGGATAGGGTGAACTCCTTATTAATTTTTTGTATTCTTGTATTTGCTTACTATATTTCTCTGTTGTCTTCCATTCTTAAGTGTCTATGTATTTTCAATCTGATTGATCTGTTGCTTAAATAACTTAGACACACCAGCACATGAGTCTGTAATACCTCCAATTAATAATTCTTAACTGAGGTCACTCATTGGGTGATTATCAGATCACTTTGTTTAGGTCTTGATAGTTGACACAGATTCTCCACTTACAATTTTTCTTTGGTACTAGCACCAAAGGAGAGACCCAATCACTGTCAGAGATGGGGTAGATGAATCCTGCATCAAGAAATTTTTGCAATTCTTCCTTAACAATTTCTTTAAGGGCTGGATTCATCCTGCTTTGAGGCTGCTTGACTAGTTTTCAATCTTCCTTAATGTATATATGATGAGTACATAGTGAAGGGTGCACTCCCTTCATCTCCTTATAACTCCAGGTGGAGGCATCTAAATGTTTTCTCAATAAGCTGCACAACTCGTTCTCCTAGGAAGTGGATAGTGATGGATTAATTTTCAAGGTTTTGTCTGGGCCAAACTCTATATTCTTCACATGGACAGAGGTCAAGTCGACCACACAGAGATTAGTTACGGGATTGTTTTGGGTTTCTTTCAGTATGTCCACTAATGGCAAGGTACTGGGGGGTCGATTCTGAATTAAATTTTCAATGATATCATCCTCATCTTGTGGTTTCCCCCCATGGTAGTTTCTAATGCACAAAGTGGTGTAGAATAGACTTCATCCTCATCCTCGTCCTCCAACCAGAGAGGTAGATCATGTTCTGGAAAGGGTTGGGAAGGAGGGTATAGGACTAACTACTTTGACATATGCCCGTTCTTGATGGTCATGTTCCTAGCCCGCCAGCTGATATAAGCATCAACAGTAGCCAACCAGGGTCTTCCCAGGATGAGCGGATACCTAGTGAGCTTTTCCTTCAGCTAGAGAACTAAGAAATAAACAGGGTACTCCCAAGAATCAATGGAGACCATCACATCTTCCATAATCCCCTCAACAGTCACGGTGGAGCAGTCTGCTAACTGCAGTATTGTCGTGGTTTTCCTCAAGGAGCCCTATAGGTTAAGTTTGAGCATGGTGTCCTTTATCAACACATTAATGGCAACTCCTAGATCAATCAAGGTGTCTGGGATCATGGTGCCATTGGTGTGGACATCAACTACTAGGCTTCCAGGGTCTAGATATTTCGAACATATTACCTGCCCCAACATCAGGTCGGATAGTTTTCCTATGACATTGATGGTTGGGGCATCTCTATTGCACCTGCCTAGATGCCTAAAGCACTTCTCTTTGATAAACCAATTGTATATAGGCACATCTTTCATGGCTTGGAGACGTGGTACCTTCACACATAGTTGTTTTAATTCTCCCAGAAGTTCAGTTTCTTTTGGGCTGGACTGAGTTGTCCCAGATAGTCTCTCAGGAAAGGGTGGAATTGCTTTAGGTTCACTTTCCTCTTTATCTTCCTCAACCTCCCTACGGGGAGGTTGGCTATCTAGGAGAACCTTCCCAGATTGCAGGTTAATCTCCTAAATCTACATAGGATAAGTTGGACATGATGATTCCCCACCATATACTTGTTGAGCCTATCTATTGTTCAATTTCGGGTTCTGTTGGGCAGGCATTTGGGGTTGCCTTAGTGGAGTAGGAGGCAATGGTTGTAGTTGAGCAGGTGGTGGAGGCAAAAGAGTGGGAGGACAGTTGTATTGGGGCCTCCACTCCTGATGAGATGCATTCCACTAAGGTTGTGGCTAAGCATAGCATTAGAATGAATAAGCAGCTAATTCGGCATGGTATTGAGATGGAAAGGACCAAGGAGGAGGCGTGGACCAGGAAGAATGAGTGGGAGGGCCCCAAGAAGGTATGGAAGTGCCTTGGTTGGGGTTGGTTCTTTCAAAGCATTGGCCAAAAATCAAACCGAGAAGAAAATCAAAATATTAAGGACTGATAATGGAACCAAATACAAATCAAATGGGTTCAAATATTATTGTAGAGAAGTTGGCATTAAAGGGGATACTACTACCAGATATACTCTAAGCAAAATGGTGTTGCTAAAAGAAAGAACCATTCTATCGTAGAAGCCACTCATGCCATGCTTCATAATCAAAGCCTTCCAAAGGTCTTATGGACCGAAGCTACAAACATCGTTGTGTATGTTCAAAATAGATGCCCTCATCAAGCGTTGGGCTCCAAGACTCCCGAAGAAGTTTTTAGTGGGAAGAAAATTGGATGCTTTCGGGAAGAAAGGAACATTTGTGGGCTAGAGTGAAACTTCTAAGGCATATATAATCTATGTGTCTGGTCAAAGAGAAGTGGAAATCAGTCATGATGTCAATTTTGATGAGGATGTTTCCCTTGGGTAGATTAGTAACCTTCCTCTTCCAAGGAAGGGCAAAGAAGTAGATTCCAGAATGTAGGGAGAATCGCAAGATGAGTAGATGCCTGATGTTGAAGGACCAATGGATCCCATTGATCCACCCCCTCATGAGCCCTCCTCCTTGAAAAGGAGACCCTCATGGCTTAGGAAGACTCTCAAAGATGCCGAGAGACATGTTGCACCTAGGGGCACATTTAATGAAAGTAAGAAGCTGAATAGGTACCAGGGGTGCTTAACTACTATGAGCACCATTGTTCAATTTGAACCTTGCACATTCAAAGAAGCTGCCAAACATCAGGTTTGGAAGGATGAAATGAATGAAGAGTATAAGTCAATTATGAAGAATGATGTCTGGAATGTGGTCCTTAGACCCAAGGACAAATCTGTTGTCACCTCGAAATGGCTCTTTAAGATCAAGCATGGAGCTAATGGAAGTGTTGAAAAGTTCAAGGCCATATTTGTTGCTCGAGGCTTCTCTTAAAAGAAAAGTGTAGATTATGATGAGATATTTGCACCAGTTTCCCACTACACTACCATCCATTCAATTATAGCCCTTGCTACCTCACAAGGATAGAATCTTCATCAGATGGATGTCAAGACTGCCTTCCTGCATGGTTCACTTAAGGAGGAAGTCTATGTAGGAAAACCTGAGGGGTTCGAAGTTCAAGATCATCAGTCACATGTATGTAGGTTGAAGAAATCCCTCTATGGGTTGAAGCAAGCACCCCAGGCTTGGTATGAGAGGATTGGTAGCTATCTAATGAAGGTGGGAATTATGAGAAGTGAAGTTGATTTGAACCTTTATTTTAAGGTTAAGAATGATAGACCTCTCATCGTGGTATTCTATGTGGATGATTTCTTTTTTGCAGGTGAAAACCCTCTTATTCATCAATGTAAGAGGGAGTTGGCTTCTGAATTTGAGATGAAGGACCTAGGACTGATGCATTACTTCATAGGGTTGGAGATTTGGCAAAATCCAGGTGAGATTTTCCTTTCAGAAGGAAAATATATTGTGAATATTCTTGAAAGATTTGGGATGGTGGACTGCAAGTCCGTGACTACTCTGATGGAACTTAACTTCAAGAAGTTATGCGAAAGTGCTACTGGACTCAATTTCGGAACTCCTTCTAAGTATCTTCAACTCATGGGGGCCCTGATGTTCTTAGTGAACTCCCATTTGGACATATGTTTTACAGTGAATACATTGAGCCAACTTATGGTCAAACCTCATCACATACATTGGATTGCTGCCAAGAATCTATAGAGATATCTTTAGGGCACAATCACTTATGAACTGAGATACACTATTGGGAATGTGAGGCTCCATGGTTACTCTGATGCAAATTGGACTGGTAGTGTCGTGGATCGTAAAATCACATATGGATGCTGCTTCTCTCTAGGTTCTGCTTCGATATCATGGATGAGCAGGAAGCAGAAGTCAATTGCTTTGACCACCATTGAGGTTGAATATATTGCTGCTATTTTTACCTCCTGTGAATTTTTTTGGTTAGGGAAGCTCTTTATTGAGCTATTTGAACATGTTTTGGATACCACCGTGATCTTCTACGACAATCAGAGTAGGATTCATCTTTTGAAGAATCTTGGTTTTCATGACTCCTCCAAGCACATTGATATCAAGTACCACTATATCTGAGATATGGTACAACGGGGAGAAATAAGGCTCCAACACATTGGGACTGATGATTTGGTCAATGATATTCTTACGAAGTCCTTGGGAAAATTCAAATTCTTGACCTTTCGTGAACGACTTGGAGTCATGGAGAGACCCTCTTATGAGGGTCCCGTATGAGATGGATGTTGAGCTCTAGGAGCTCCGGGGGGATTTGGGTACTTCTTGGAGTGATGACCGACCATAGGGTGAGTGGTTCACCTTCCCTTGTGATACCCCATAGTGGCATATGCATAGGATGAGTGGTTCACCTTCTCCTGCCAGCACATCCTACCCATGCAGTCCAAGACTCACGGGAAGTACCTCTCATCTATCCAATGAGTAGGGAAATGAGGATAGGGACCATAGTACTAGGGATTAACGCATTGTGTACTATCGTACTCCCTATGCTAAGATGTTTATATTGATCTAGGGTCAATGGAAACTGACTTTGGGTCAGTTAAGAGTGGTATGACACACTCTATTATTGGAGACTAACTTTCGGTCAGTGGAGAATAGTATGATACATTCTTGATCAAATCTTATTTCTTCATGGTTCATTAGAGTGGAGAAGTAATAGGGATGGTACAAATTGTTAGGCAGTTTGGCAAGTGATGTTCTCCCTCGTTGAGAGGGAGTGTTAAATTTGGAAACTAGGGCCAAACATCACTTTGGATAGCTCTTATGAGGTAGCTGATATTTTTCTTGGATTCCTCTTTCCGAGTAGGTGTAGGATTGATCTAACGATCATCCCATTCTGACATGTACAAATGAAGCTATGAATTGATTTTGATTATGGACAAATTGTCCAAGTCGGCCAGCCATCAAATTAGCCTCCTCCAGCCTTCAACATTGCATATAAATACAAGGTGCCTCTTCCTCATTTTGGCATCACACTGATTCATCTTTCTCTCTCTCATCCTTATTAGGTACAGATTTATAGGCTTCTCTCTCTCTCCACAC
Organism: Pinus taeda; assembly: GCA_000404065.3. NCBI lineage: Eukaryota > Viridiplantae > Streptophyta > Pinopsida > Pinales > Pinaceae > Pinus > Pinus taeda. Next base: position 71,517 of record APFE030662122.1, on the reverse strand, counting down.
ATGAGAAGGAAGGTCTGATTTTCTAGTTGTTGTGTTGACCATATTTGACCAAAATTTCAGTAGGTTGACTTTGACCAATGTTGACTTTAGTTTTGTGAGGGAGACTTCTAGTTGGGAAGGCTGCAGTTCAAGGCACAAAAATAGAGGTAATTTGAACCTTGTGTTGACCAATGTTGACTACCCTAGTTCTAGTTGTTGTGTTGACTTTGGTTGACTAGGTTTGACTGGTTAATTTTAGATTGTTTTGGGTTGCATTATCTTGTTGTTGGAGGCCAAGTTGACCAAGGTTCACCAAGCTATTTTGGAGGTCAATTTGTGTTTTTTTTTTTGCTGTTTTGATTGATCAAATTGGGCAAGTGAACATAGTAAATTGTACTCTCTCTCTATACTGAACTTTTGAAGAATTATAAGAAGAATTGATCAAGGGTTTCCCCACATGTGGGCTTGTCCCTAGCTGGTGCCATATCTTGTGTCCTCTTGTGTTGGCTTGTCTTCTACTGTTGTTGTTTATGTTCTATCTGCATTTTACTATCATGATGATGTGATTGCTGAACTAGATATTGATATTGCGCTAGTAAATAAATTGAAGTAAAATTTCTCTAGGCATAGAAAATACCATTGTTATCCTAAAATTAACAGTTCTATATGTCAATGATTTGATTATTACTGGGAGTTCTTCATCCATGATACATAGTTTACAACAACAGTTGATGGAGCAATTTGACTTGACAGATCTTGGATTTATGCATTATTTTCTTAGTTTGCAAGTTCATCAATCTTCAGATGGCATCTTCATTTATCAGCAAAAGTATTCTCTTCATTTTCTTCAGAGATTTGGCATGGCTGATTGTAAGTCAACACCCTCTCCATTTCAGTCAGGTGTTACACTTACTACTAGTTGCTTGTCACCCAGTGTTGATCTAACCTTGTATAGACAGTTGGTTGGGAGTTTGTTGTACTTGACACATACCCAACCATACATCTCTTTTGCAGTTGGACTTGTCTATCAGTTCTCTTAGGATCCACATGAGAGTCACTAGCAAGAAGCTAAGTGCATTCTTTGGTATATTCAATGTACTTCCAAGTTTGGCATTCAATACACCATTGGTTCTTCTGAAATGGAAGGCTTTACCAACTTTGATTGGGTTGGTTTTGTTGATGATCGAAATTCTATATGAGTATTTTTTTACCAGCTTGGTTCAGCTCCTATTTCCTGGTCCTGCAAGAAACAATCGGCAATTGCATTGTCTTCCACCGAGGCTGAATACCATGCTATAGTCTTGGCTATTCAAGAAGTCCTTTGGATTTAAACAGTTACTAGTGGAGTTTTGAATTCAACAAGAGCATTTGACCACTTTTTGGTGTGACAACAAAAGTGCCATCAACATCTCCAAAAATCCAATTGTTCATCAGCGACGAAAACACATAGAGATCTGTATGCACTTTATCCGGAAATTAATCCAAGATAGAGTTCTCAATCTGGAATATCTGCCTACGAAGCGCAAGTGGCTGCCATCTTCACTAAACCTCTTGCATCTCCTAGGTTTCTTCAGCTTCATTCAATGCTTGAGGTGAAGGAAGTAGTCTTTGGGGAGTCCTCTTGGAGCATCTGACCACTCTTTGGTGTGACAACCAAACTTCCATCAAAATCTCCACAAATCTAGTTTAGCATCAATGGAACAAACACATAGAGATCTACATGCACTTTATCCAGCAATGGATCCAAGATAGAGTTCTCAGTATGGAATATCTACCTATGAAAGCGCAAGTGGCTGACATCTTCACTTAAACCTCTTGCATCTCCTAGGTTTTGTCAGCTTCGTTCAATGCTTGGGGTGAAGGAAGTAGTCTTTGGGGGGTCCTCTTGAATCCTCCTACCTTCACTAATTTTTTTTTCTTTGGTTTCTTGTTTCTGGTTTTCTATGAGGATTCATTGTTGTTGTACATGGGTACCTCATTAGGCCTAGTTGCTCAGACCCATTTGTTTGTTTCCTCCCTACATTTAACTAATGGGGGGGGTGTTGGTGTTGGTAATTTCTAAAGAAAGCAAATTAGTTTTCTTTGTTGTGTTGTGAGTTGTAAGCTCACGTAGTTTTTCTATTTTCCCACTATGGAAGTTATCCATGGGGCTCATCCCATTGTATATATACACATTAATTTTGTTTTGTTTTTAATAAAATAGAAAGTTGGCTTTGCAGTCTGATCCTGGAGTGTTTGAGACTCTTTCAAGTTCCTCAGGGGCAAGAATCAGTAATTATTATAATTAAAAAAATAAAAATAAAACACAGTTAGCTACCTACCTTTTGAGTGGATTTGGCCTATGGAAGCTTCTCCTCTGGCACAAATCCTCAATCCACGCCCATTTCCTTGGCATCTAATTTCTTTTCTTTGGGACTCTCAAAATCTTGGGTCCAGGAAAATCTGAGATCCTTTTTGGGTCTCTGTCATTTTTAGGGATGATTGGATAATCAGAATCCATATGTGCTAGAGCATTTGCTTTTAAACACCTATGGTATTAACATATTTGATTTTTTTGTCATAATCAATACATTCTTTCTCTCTTATTTGTTTATTTTCTTGGTTGATTTTTGTGTTAGAAAGGCACCTGTCATCTTCTTTGGTGAAGCCATTATTTCTTATGCCTTTGGGTTCATCTTCCTCCATGGAATCTTGGATATATAGCCTCATAATACAAGTCAAGGAATACAAGTCAAGGAGGATAAACAGAGAAAAATAAACATATAGTTGATTTAGCTTACACTGATAGAGAAATGATTCCCAAGTAGTGCGAGGTGCACCAACCAAACAACTTCTCCATCCAATCTTATTAGACGATGGAAATAACCTAATGAAACATTGGCTTTAACCTTTGAATCCTCGTTTTAGGCACCTGTGTGTCCACGGTAGTACCTAGGATTCCCTCCAGGCCCCAATAAATAATCTAGCGGGAAAGCTTGATTGATGGATGGTATACCCTTAATACAACTATCTTTATTAGAAGAGAAGCTCATTTCCATAGACCAGTTTTTGGACATTTCCATCCCACGTAGATAGATCTCCTATAGTTGAGTGCCTCTTTGTGCTTTTGTAGAAGTATTTTGAAGTTTCTTAGACAACTTGTGCACATTCCTGCAGTGGAACCAAATCACCAATATTGGAAGCACCAAGAATCCAATCTCATGAATTGGGTTTGTTGCGCCCTTCCTCGTGAACAAACTTTCAAATGAAGGGAAATAAAAAAAATTGATATTTCACAAAGAAACAAATCATGAAACTTTGAATGGAACTTAAATGAAATGTTCCTTTTAAATGATCGTGTGCTTTTAAAGGGGAATTAAATCCCATTAAATAAAATGATGAGTATTTTCTTGTTTTTAATGGTAGGTATTTCTAATTAGAAATAATTATTTTAAGTTTCAAGAGGGATTAAATTCCATTAAATAAAATGTTAAGTCTTTGTTGGTTTTAATGGGAGGTATTTCTAATTATTAATTTATAAAAATTGTTAAGTTTTTGTGTCACTAAATATTATTTGAGGTTATTTTGGTTGATTTATTAAAAATGAATTATAGTGATATCGAAACAAGTTTTGTGTGGTTAAAAAGTGCAGAAAAGTAGTAATGTTATGGTAATGATCAATCATCATTTCCAATTAAATGTTTGGTTTAAATAGGATAACTAATTTATGGAGATTTTTCATGATTTTCAATAGAGGGAGTCAACATGGGAAACGTAATACTTTTTCTCTCACATGTTTTAGAAAATTGATATCTCTTTCTCCATAAACATTAGGGGTGAAAAAATAACATGGGTTCTAGAGCTAAGTTTGTTCCAACTTAGTTATTTCTTGAACCACAAATTGGTGTTGACCTCATGGATATGATAGAAATTTGGTGGCTTGTAGGTTAGTCTTGTCATGAAATAAGAAGGGTAGACATCAAAATAAGCTTTGTGTGGTCAAAAAGTATAGTGAAGTAGTAATGTCATAGGATTAATGATCATTTCCAATGAAATGTTTGCTTTAGTAAGGATAACTAATCTATGGAGATTTTCCATGATGTTTAATAGAGGGAGTCAACATGGGAAAGGTGATAGATTTTCTTCCACATGCTTTAGAAATTGATCTCTTTGTCCATAAACATGAGAGGTGGAAAAAAACCCTAGGCCCTAGAGCTAAGTTTGTTCCAAATTAGCTATATCTTGAACCACAAATTGTTGTTGACCTCATGGATATGATAAGAATTTGGTGGCTTGTAGGGTAGTCTCATCATGAAATAACTTTTTCACCTATTATCTAGTCATATTTTTTAATCCTAGACTAAATTAGTCATTTAAGTTAGTTGTTTTTAGTTTAGCAATCGTTTTTAATTTAGCCACTTTTTAGCTAGTCGTATATTTTATCACTAGACTAAATTAGTCGTTTAGGTTAGTCAGTTTTTGTTTGGTCACTTAAAATTGCTCAACTTTAGTAGTAATTCACTTGAAATAATTGAGGTGACTAACTTTTTTAGTCACCTAGTCATTAATTTCATCATTTTCTACTAGTGTACCATTGAAACATATATACACTCTTTGTAATGTAATTACTAAAATTAAAGATGCAAATACATATAATTGTATGAAAACATATATATATATATATATATATATATATATATATATATTATATATATAATATATATATATATATTATATATATAATTCACAAGTTCCATATGAACTATGAGTTGACAATTTAATGTGTAGGCCTTTTGATCATATCTCTAAATAATTATAAAGGAGATTAAAATGCTTGTGAACTACCGAATTTCTATCAAAATCTATTTTGTTTGATTAAAAATGTTTTTTCTAACAATTTTAAATTAAAGAAAAAGAAAAAAATTTATTTTTCTGGATTTCACTATATGGAAAATGGACTATTGTCTCATAGATCCTGTCTTAGGATCTATGAGAAAATAGATAGATGACAAGATCAATTTCACTAAGATAAAATTACATAGAGTTCTTTTCATAAAATACAAGAGACAAAGAAGGGAATGAACCTAGGCATCATTGCATGTTTCTGTAGCTTGTAGGTTTGATCTATTAGTTGAATACCTTTACCCTCACCCAGAGAGCTTGATCTAGTTTTCTGACCATGTCACCTACACACATTCACAAACATATAAATAAAATCCTTGCCTTCAATAAAAAATATCTAATTATAACATATAGAAATACGTCATGGTCTCATGCAATACAACATGTAAGAGAAGGAAAACAAATCAATTATCTATATACATGGATAGTACAATGGGAACATTATATTTTAGTAGTTGGATGTTACCCTATGATCCCTTGATTTTCCTCATTCCTCAACTTACACACACAAAATTGGCTTATATATACAACATGGAAGGATTTCCTAGTAGCAATCCTCTAACATAAAAATGCACTATAATTACTTTGCATTTGAAATGAATCAATTTTATGTTGCATTATACTTCTAGACATTCCTCATGATCAATTACTATAGTTGGTCACTTAACTGCCTCTTTGGAAGATATAATTTGCATGAATATGACTTTGTCTTGAGGGGTTGTTTGCACACTTATAGATGACATCCTATCTTTTTTACATATTCTCACAAAATAAGGTTTGTGATTCATTGTCCCATGAGAAGGAGGTGTTTTAAGCTTAAGGTGCGAACAAATCAATATTGAAAAAAAGGAAATAACAAGATATAAAGTTCAAATTACAAAAGAAAATGAAGGGATATAATAAGTTAAAATACAAGGAAAGATTTGAGGCATTCCCCATGTCCTATGTAATGAAACACATACCAAAAAGGAATAAATGAAATTATGCCAAGCCTTATGCATTCAAATTCATATAGAAAAAAGGAGACTCAATTAAATGAATAAAAAAATGGGGTGAATAGAGAAAAAATAAGAAAAAGGAATGTGAAGGGGTAGTTAGACACATTTCTAAGGAAAAGGTAACTCAATGCATATGCACTCCCTTAGCAAAGGAACTAATGTGGATGAATATCATAAAAAAATGACATGACTATGCAATACAATTCACTAAGTTATCTCCAAAAAACCATACCATCTACCAATACACTTACTTCTTGATGGGATTTCTAGGTGTTAGATAATCCAAAATACATAATTAATAATTCACAAAGTTGGGATAAAATATTTATTAATTTAGAATATTTAATTAGTATTTGAGAGACTTAGAAATAGAATATTGTTGTAAAATATATGACATCTAGAATAGTGTCATATCTTAGGCTCAAATTTAGGAGTGGAGTTAGTAGATTGGTTAGAATTGCATTTATTGTAAATTGACACTTGTTAATTTAATTAGGTGGTCCATAACTAGAATAGTTTAGGACATTGAGCTTATATATAACTCATTCTCCTGATTGCGAGTGTGTTGGAGTGTGTGTGTAAACTCTTGCAAAATTATTATGTAATTTCTTTTCCTGATTAATAAAATTATGTGTCTAGGGACACTTCTGCCATTATTGTGGTATCAAAGCTACAGTAATGCAATTGATGTGAAGACCGAGACTCCAGCGTTGCAGATCCTTGGAAAACACCATTGAATTGCTTAGAAAATGATTGGTATGAAAATTGTGGAAAAGAAATTTGATTATTATTATTGTTTTTAGATTTTTAAATATGTACATCAAGTTTTTATTATCATCCAAAACTTTCTTTAAAAATCTAACATTTGTCAGCAGAGATGTAATTTTTTATGAAACTGAGAGTAAGAGTGTTGAAGAAATAGAAAATCTTCTTAAAAAATTGGAAACAAAAGGAGATAAAAGGAAAGGAAACATTGAGAGTCAACCAAATTCACAAAATTGGTATGAACTTGATTTTCCTTCCTCTGAAGATGATTCATCCAATCCATCTACTTCACCAACATAATCTAGGTCTTCTGGCAGTTCATCAAAATCTCCTAGTAGCAACAGTTCTTCTAACAGTGATTCTCTACTCCCATAATCTTTAGTTCATCAACATACCTCTGTTTACATTAATCCTCTTTATAATGATGGTGACTTTTCAAAATCTCAAAAAAGTGAACATCAATTTCCAAAATGGGTTGTTCAACTTTTGAAAGATGTAAGGCCTGATGAGAAAAATAAAACAAGAAACAAGGGGTCAACGAGGAATGAAGGAAATTTTTCCTTGATCACGAATTATTTTACTGAACCCTCCACATACAAAGATGTAGTAAAATATAAAGAATGGAAATAGGCTATGGTTGAAGAATATAAGGTAGTTCAAGACAACAACACTTGGAAACTTGTTGATTGTCCTCAAAGTGTTAAACTCATCGAATGCAAATGGGTTTACAAAATTAAGTACAACCAAAATAGAGAAATCGACAAGTGCAAAGCTAGACTTGTGGCTAATGGTTTTGCGTAGCAGGAAGGCATTGATTATGAGGAAAAAAATTCTCCTGCAGTAAAATGGAACACCATCTGCTTAACACTTGCATTAGCAACACAAAAAGGATGGAAAGTTCATTCGATGGATGTAAAGAGTGCTTTCCTCAACGAAAATTTATAGGAAGATGTATATACCACACAACCGATAGGTTTTGAAATTGAAGGGAAAGAACATAAAGTCTGCAAACTGATCAAGCCTTTATATGGTTTAAAACAAGCTCCACGAGCTTGGTATGCCAAAATGGAAAAATACCTTCGGAAAGTTGGCTTTCAATGAATTCAATCTGATGATACTTTGTATGTACATCAACACGATAAAAATCTGGTGATTCCCATTATGTATGTAGATGATTTTATCATTACTGGAAACAATGATGATCATATTGTACAGGTGAAAAAGGAGTTACATGCATGATTTAAGATGACAGATTTGGGACTACTTCAATGCTATCTTGGAGTTGAAGTATTCCAACGTCCACATCATATTTTCATTTTTCATAGTAAGTATGCAGTAGAAGTTCTTTAGCGATTTGGAATGCAATATTGCAAGCCCGTTCTTACCCCCATGGAAAAAAACTTGAGACTTTCAAAATTTGAAGGGGGGGGGGAAGGTGGACAACACTACATATAAACAGTTGATTGGAAACCTGATGTATCTGACAATCACTCAACCAAATCTATCTTATCCACTTAGTATTCTTTCATGTTTTATGCAGCAACCACACGAAAACCAATGGAATGAAGCCAAAAGAGTTCTACGATATATCCAAGGAATAAAAGATTTTGGTATTCTTTACAAAAAGTCTAAAAACTTTGTACTTGGCGGATTTTTAGATGTCAACTTTGCTGGCAGTGTTGATGATCGAGCATCAACCTCAGGTTATTTGATGAACATGGGGCCAACTACAGTATCTTGGAGTTGCAATAAACAAGCTACAGTGGCCACTTCTTTAGCCAAAGAAGAGTACATATCAGCAGGGGAAGCAGCATGTGAAATTGTTTGGTTGTGCAAAGCTTTTGAAGGATTTGGGCATTCCTCATGCATAAGCTACATCATTAGTCATAGATAGCCATTGAGCAATAAAACTTGCCAAGAATTAAGTTTTTCATTCAGAAACAAAGCATGTGGACACCAAGTATCATCACATCGATCACTCATTGCTAAAGACATTACCAAGCCAGTTTATTGTCCTTCAGAAGATCAGGTCTCCGATATTTTCACAAAACCACTTGGCAGGATAAAATTAACTAAGTTCAGAGATGAACTTGGTATTTTTTCTAATGTATCTTTGGATCATAGGGGGGTATGTTAGATGATCCAAAATACATAATTCATAATTCACAAAGTTAGGATAAAATATTTATTAATTTAGAATATTTAATTAATATTGGAGAGACTTAGAAATAGAATATGTTGTAAAAGATATGACATCTAGAATAGTGTCGTATCGTAGGCTCCAATTTGTTGGGTTGTGTTATATTCTTTCAGCGACTAGCCCACGTAGTTAACCAGGGGTTAGAGGGGGAGGGTCGCATGGGGTTTGAGGTGTACCCGTAACCCCACTTTATGGGGTCCAGGGTAGCACCCTAGAAAATTTTGGTTTTGGACCCTATGTTAGCTTAGGTGGACACACCTATGGTTTTGTGCATGACTTTTGCACATGTTTTTGGACGTGATGGTTTTCGGTCCATGGTATTGGACACAATGGATTTCGGTCCATGGTATTGGATGCGATGGTTTCCGGTCCATGGTATTGGATGCTTCAGCATGTATAAATATGTATTATAACATTGAAAGGAACATAATGAAAAATCAAGCTGGTAGTCCCGGTTTTGGGATCTAGTGGGAAAATCTTTGTGTATATGTGTTTTATGTGTTTTGCTCTCGCATTGTTTATTTTTCTGTGTTTTAGGATTCGTATGCAGGTAATTTTTGTATGGGGTTAAAACCTACATTTGGTATTAGAGTTGTTTTGGCTTCAAGGGGATGCCTTTATTGCTGAGGGCTTTCGCTTGGGCCTGTGGTAGACCCTGTTCAATGGGATATATGCGAGATTGATTCTGGTGGTGAAAGAAGATGGCGAGTAGTGGAAAGATAGAGATCGAGAAATTTAATGGTTAGAGTTTTGAGTTGTGGAAACTCAAGATGGAGGATTTGTTGGTGGATAAAGACTAGTGGATCATAGTAGATCCAAGTACTAAACCAACAGGAGTGTCCGATGAAGAATGGAAGAAGTTGGATTGGAAGGAAAAGAGCACAATTCGATTGTGTGTCTCAAATTTAGTATTGCTGAATGTATCAGGGGAAGCTACGGCGAAGGCTTTGTGGGACAAGTTAGGGACTTTGTACCAATGTAAGTCTCTGGTGAATAAATTGTTCCTGCGGAAAAAGATGTATAACCTGAGGATGAAAGATGGAGACTTGGTGACAGAGCATCTAAATGCAATTAATACTGTGGTAAGTTATTTAGCATTTGTTGATATTAAAATTTCAGATGAAAATAAGTGCATCAGTTTGTTGTGTTCTATACCATATTCGTGGGATAGTCTGGTCATTGCAATAGGTAGCAATGCAATTGCCTTGCATTTTGATGAAATAGTCTCATCCTTGCTGACGGAGGAGATGAAACGGAAAAATATGGAGTGCTAGAATGGTGATACCTTGTCTGTACGAGGACGGTCCTAGAACAGAAACAAAAATAAGTCATCGAGTGGGAGATCTAAATCTAGAGGGAGATCTAAATCTCTACGAAAACCTGTAAACGTGGTGTGCCAGAAATGCGAAAAGGAAGGGCACTTCAAAAGGGACTGTAAATCTAAAGCTCCTAACAAAGGAAAGGGATCTAATGATGCTCTCTCTACAGAGGTGAAAGCCACCTCAGATGAAGGTGGGGATGTGTACTTGGCTTCTTCAAGTACACATGTAGATCATGAGGTATGGTTGATTGACTCAGGTGCATCCTTTCACTTCACTCCCCATAGAGAGTGGTTCTACGAGTATAAGAAATATGATGGTGGTGATGTCTTCTTGGGGGATGATAGGAAGGCTAGAATCGTTGGTCACAGAAAATTAAAGTTGAAGTTACAAGGTGGAAGGGTTAGAATGCTTCCAGTTGTTCTACATATTCTTGTGTTAGCTAGAAATCTAATTTCTATTAGCAAGTTGGATGATGCAGGTGTAAAAATAGTGTTTGAGAAGGATACCTGAAAGATGGTTCGAGGAGCACTGGTATTGATGCGGGGAGTTCAGACTGTAACTTTGTACAAGCTGCAAGGTAGCACTATTGTTGATGGGTGCAACAGTTCTGTGGTTCCTGAAAATGGAGTAGAAAATCTAGTCATCTCTGGAGAGTGGACCATGTTGTGGCATCAAAGGCTTGGACATATTGGAGAGAAAGGCCTTCAGATACTTCATGGTAAAAGGTATGGTAGAAGGTATGAGTAATAGCTCTCTAGATTTTGATTTCTGTGAAAATTGTGTATATGGGAAGTAGAATCAGGTGAGTTTCCCCTCTGGTAGTAAGAGGGCGAAACAAATATTAGAACTTGTGCACAGTGATGTGCTTGGACCTGTGAAAGTTCCATCACTGGGTAAGTCTGTGTACTATGTATCATTTATAGATGACTTCTCAAGGAATACATGGATATATTTCCTTAAGAAGAAATCTGAAGGCTTTGATAGGTTTAAAGAATTTAAGGCTTTGGTGGAAAATCACATTGAGAAGAAGATAAAGGTGCTGAGGACAGATAAAAGTGGAGAATTTTGCAGCAAAGGAATTTGAAGAATTTTGCAAGAAGTGTGGTATAGCACGGCAGAAGACTACTCCATATACACCTCAGCAAAATGGAGTCACGGAAAGAATGAACAAGACGTTCATGGAAAGGGCAAGAAGCATGCTCAGTGGTGCCGGGTTAGGACAGGAATTCTGGGCAGAGGCGGTGGATACTGCATGTTACTGGTCAACAGGTCACCTTCATCAGCGTTGGAGGATAAGACTCCACAAGAAGTATGGACTGGTAAGAAACCCTCTCTTTCACATCTGAGGGTATTTGGATGTGATGCATATGTACATGTTCCAAAGGAGAAACGAACCAAGTTGGATAGTAAAATTGAAAAGTGCATCTTTATTGGGTATAAGGATGGTTTAAAGGGTTATAAGCTTTGGAACCCAGTCACATGGAAGGTTGTGTA
>APFE030662122.1:38381-58337 GCA_000404065.3 Pinus taeda | reverse complement strand
AGGACATGTCCCATGTTCCATATGCAAGTGCAGTTGGTAGCCTGATGTATGCAATGGTTTGTACTAGACCAGACATTGCACATGCAGTGGGAGTATTGAGCAGGTTTATGTCAAAAGCATGAAAGGAGCATTGGACAGTAGTGAAGCGGGTTTTCAAGTATTTGTGTGGCAATAGTAATTATGGTTTGTGCTACTAAGGAAGACTAGGATTGGACAGAATGTTGAATATTCATGGCTTTGTTGATGCAGATTGGGCAGGAGATCTGGATCAGAGAAGATCTACAAGTGGGTATGTGTTTAACCTATTTGGAGGTGCAGTCAATTGGATGAGTAAGAAACAATCTATAGTGGCACTATCAACTATAGAGACAGAATATATGGCATCCACTCATGCAAGCAAGGAAGAATTTTGGTTGCAGAGATTATGTTCAAGTATGGGATTAGTACAGGAGGCTATAAGAATAGACTATGACAGCCAAAGTGCAATTTTCTTGGTAAAGGACCCTGCATATCGTTCAAAGACAAAGCACATTGATGTTCAGTATCATTTTGTGAGGGCTATGATAGAAGACAAAAAGGTGTTGCTGGTAAAGGTGGACACTTTGAAGAATACTGCAGATGCATTGACAAAATCATAGCTCTGAGAAGTTCTTTGGTTGAAGAGAGACAATGGACGTTTCAGGGCTGGAAAAATGAATAAGCTCTCTTGTGGCCCCCTGTGGAAAGAAAACAACAAGTGGGAGAATGTTGGGTTGTCTTATATTCTTTCCACGACTAGCCCACGTAGTTAACTAGGGGTTAGAGGGGGAGGGTCACATGGGGTTTGAGGTGTACCCGTAACCCCACTTTATGGGGTCTGGAGCAGTGCCTCGGAAAATTTTGGTTTTGGACCCTATGTTAGGTTGGGTGGACCCACCTATGGTTTTTTGCATGATTTTCGCACATGTTTTTGGGCGCGATGGTTTTTCGTTCCATGGTTTTGGACGCGATGGATTTCGGTCCATGGTATTGGATGCGATGGTTTCCGGTCCATGGTACTGGATGCTTCGGCATGTATAAATATGTATTATAACATTGAAAGGAACATAATGAAAAATCAAGATGGCAGTCCCAGTTTTGGGATCCAGTGGGAAAATCTTTATGTATATGTATTTTATGTGTTATGCTCTCACATTGTTTATTTTTCTGTGTTTAGAATTCGTATGCAGGTAATTTCTGTACAGGGTTAAAACCTACACAATTGAGGAGTAGAGTTAATAGATTGGTTAGAATTGCATTTATTGTAAATGGACACTTGCTAATTTAATAAGTGGTCCATAACTAGAATAGGTTAAGACATCGAGCTTATATATAGCTCATTCTCCTAAGTTCAAGTGTGTTGGAGTGTGTGTTTAAACTCTTGCAAAATTATTATGTAATTTATTTTCCTGATTAATAAACTTGTGTGTCTCAAGACACTTCTACCATTACTAGGGAGATACTTCTTTTTAGGGTTATTTTCATATGTAATAAGGGTTGATGATGACCTCCACATAGTTAAACTTGGAAAATTGTATGACTTATATGAGTTGTTATGAAATTTTAAGATGATTCCAAATGTGATCTACATATTTCCATCTAAATTTGACATGAATCATTTTTTATGTTGCATTGGACTTTTGAACATGCCGTAAAATTGATGACTACACTTAGTAAGTAAACTCCCTCTTTAGAATATATATTGTTCACACATATGACTTGGTCCTTTGAAGGACATTAAGGTGTTTCATAGACACTTTGAGGAGGATGTATTACCTTTTTTTTTTTTTTGAGAGGTTTTTCCTCTTCTTTGAGAGGGTATTGGGATTCTTGATGACATGGCACCTTCTTCATAGAATGTGGTGCCTTTTTGAGATAAAATGCCACTTAGAGGATGTAACATTGCACCCTTTTGTAGACGTTTTAAATAAGAAAGTGAAAGTGATGTAACAACTGCATGAATCAGAGCTCTGAAGCAATTGATGGAGGGTTTCTGAACAGAACGGCAGCGATGGACATCAACTGAATGGAATGGTTGAAGGGTACGGGGTACTACAACCATCAGCCACCTGACCTGCAGCTACCCTCGTCAGCACCTCAGAACTCGAACTGCCCTTCTCCCTTTTACTTCAACTCTTAGTTTTTCATTTATGGAGGGTTACGCTCAGAGGTCACTCTCATCTATTCATTCCCTTGGTGGTTTCTCCTGTTACCCTCTCCAAGCACTGGACCTTGCTCCCTAGGGTTTTCACTCTACTGTTACCATTTCCTTTGTTGTCGGTGCTGGTTTTCCATCGGCTAGCTTGTTTCAGGCATTTAACCACTTCCTAGTGTAGCTGTCAACATGGATTTTGACGCTATGGATTATTCAGAGGATCCACTAGAGGAGGTCTCCATCTGGCAGTCCACGTATGATGCCTCTAAAGGTATGTTACATTTCAGTGAAGGGTTCTCTGGTAACTTTGAAGTATTTCCACAGCTCTCTGGTCGTGCTCACACTACCTCCGTGCTACCGGAGGAACCCTCGTCTTGGCCGCCTTTCTCGACGCCATCCCCGGCTACCATGAGTTTTCTCTCTGATTGTATTATCCCTTCCCCTGACATTGCAGGTCCATCATCTGTGCCACCGGCCCTCTCAATTATGCCTTTGACAAAAGCCCCTTCTGATGCTCCCCCGCCTGTCGACCCCATCTGGTCCTCCACTCGTGCTATACCCTCGGGTTGTTTCTCCTCTGTTCCCCCTCTTTCTGAGGCCATACCCAATTTTCACTCAAACCCTAGCCCCTCCTCCAAGGTTCCGGAAGCAACGAGGGTTTCTGCAAACCCTAACATCCAGTCGACCCATCCAATGAAGAAACAGAAGTGCTTTAAGTCTCAAGCTGCTGACGTCATTCTCCGACTTGAAGAGGATATCCAGTGGGGGGACACGATGGATTATGCTGACAGAGTTTTAGTGGGTAGAACCAAAGGTAGAAGCCATTCGGCCACTCGATTAAAGACATGGGCTACAAAAATTTTGGGTCAGCACCTTGTGGACATCCCCTTTGTCCAAACTTTCGTACCAAGATGGTTCATGTTGCGATTTACAAGGGTCAACCACATGAGTTGGGTCCTCTCATCTTTTTGCCACTTTGAACATGCTCTTGTGCTCCTTAATTGGTGGACGCCTCTTTTCGACCCCGAGACTGAGCAAATTTGAGTCGACCCTATCTGGATCAAGCTTCCAAGCTTGCCACTGCAATATTGGTCCGAGGACATCTTCTGAAGGATTTGGAATTCCTTGTGCACTTACATGGAGTACGATAAATCCTATCAAACCACTGGCATGATGGCATATGCAAGAATTATTGTTCATTTGGACACTAGAGGAGGTCTTTAGGAACACATCAAAATTCAGTGGAGATATTTTTCGCGCAAACAACTGCTCGACTATGAAGGCATCCCCTATCGCTACAGAATATGTCATCAAGTGGGTCATCTTTATAGGGCATGCCCCCTCCTAAAGAAACATAAAAAGGATTCTCAAGAATTAGAACAGGTTCCCCTTGCGGAACAACCTCATCCTCCTGCAACTAAGACCCAGACGGCTGAACAAATCAAGACTTCGGATACAGTAGAAGCGCCTCCTACAATAGCACAGAAGAGGCTAGGAAAAACTACTATTCAACCTCCCTCCCCTCCTATAACGTGCTCCAAGGCTGCCAAGGGTGTGCAGACTTCCTATTAAAGGAGGCAGCGCACCGGCAGGAAGAGGACTGATTAATTCAAGAAGAAATTGATGGAACCTTCCATCAATATTATCACAGACCTTTTATATATGTTCATATGGCATAGGGGATATAAGCACACTATTTATATTTTTGTCTTTCTAGTATTATGTATGTTGTTTTAATTTGAACATATAGTCCTGCAAGATCTCTTTCCATAGAAAAAGTTTGACGGTTTATAGCTATAACTATTAAGTGACAGTGCAATTTTGAGATTTTCAAATGTACTCCCTGCATGGAGAATCTAGAATTTTTTTTTTTTGTTAAACAGATGGTGAGGCCAACCAGCCTCAATATGCATATGCTACAGCATCTACAGCATTTAATTTCCCATCATTAATAGAAATTATGACTTTTTCCAAGGCAAAAAAAAACATTGCACCCTTTCGAGGGAATTTTCCACTTTGGAGCACTTATACACAACCTTTGAGAGAGTCGTCCACTCTTGAAGGTCACACATGTCATACATGTGACTCCCATCATGTTTTTATGGAAGAAAGCTTAACATCAGAAGATTTTTAACTTCATTTTAGGATCATTATTGGGGATATGTTGACTCATCCACTTAAGTATCATGTATATTTTATGTATTATGACCTTATTGCTAGGGCTTGTAAAGAGAGATTGGACTTTTTTATTTTCTTAGATATTTTTCTGGGAAACATGTATTATTATTTTAATGAAAAGTGTGTTAAGCTTCTCATATAAATAATAGAAGCACTTCTCATTTTTAACTCATTGCTAGAACTTTTGGGTAACAACAAGTTGTCTACCTTTACTCTCTTTTTTTCTCTATATTTTTTCTTAGTGGATAGATAAAGTAAATTCTTGAGAAGATACTTTGTGGATGGATTTATAACTATATAATTGCCCATGACTAAGGTTTGTAGATGAAAATTATTTATTAAGTAGTTTCACTTAATTTTGTTGGATTTATTTATGGATGGATACAAGTGTAATTCTACTTCTCTAATGGTGGTGGTGCATTCTCTTGATATTGTCCTTGGAAAATATCTTCTTTCATATCCTTTGAATATTACTAGGGATCTATCCTCTCTTGAATTTTATTGAGGTTTGTAATGTACTAGGTGAATATTTTAAGGATCGAAATGAAAAAATCTAGATATCACCCTAGGTATACTTATATCCTCTTAAGGAAGTCCTTAGTAAACCCCATAAGCCCAATAAACATAAATTAGGAACTAGTCTCCTCCCATATAGTCAATTTCAAACTAAAAAAAAAAAAAAATCCTTCTTATTTTTGCTTTTGACTGAAATTGTGAATGTAAGTCTTCATAGCAACATACTCACATTTTGGGCTCTAAATAAACCTAAATGATTCAATAATTGTGCATGTATTTGATAAAAAAATCCATCTTATTCTCATAACTTGTCTTGCTAACTTTTATTGCAACCAAATTAGGGATATATATCATTATATCTTTGGTTGTTATATGATCTTTACTTTTTAGAATAAAGTTAGTTACACAAGTCCTAGTTTATCTATTATTTTAGCCATAATTTCTAATTATTTATAACTTCTTTTAAGAAATAAAGTTTGTTGTTATTGTAACTTGTATTATTGTTGTAATTTCATATATTTTATTCAAGTTTTGAAATTTCCTTGAGAAATTTTCATATTTATAGTGTTTGGGGACCATTTTGCTTTGAATAAAAACTTGATTACCCCCTAAATAAACCTTAATGTACATAAAAACCTATATATTGAATTTACTTTGAGTAAACACCTTATAATTTGATTTATACATATCTTTGGTATTGAATTGGGTAGATACTTAAAAGGCCTTAGACTTGATTGTATCTTTACTTAGGTGTCCTAAGTCCTATTAGGAAGACTCCCTTGTGTTGTATCCATCCTTCACTGAAACAAGAAAAGTTATTTCTTAGGTGATAGTGCATGTAAGCGCTAGATTTTTGTGATAACGTTCATGATCTCTATATTTAATTTAATTTTAAATATTAATATCCATTAAAGGTTGAACTCTCTCCATGAGATTGCAAGGAATAAAATATGTAAATATAATTAGGGGAAAATGAAAGCACATCGTACAGGAAAAATAATAATAATAATAATAAAAACGAAGAATACAATAATTGGGAAGCATCAATACAATGAGGTGAGGAGAAATGAATAAGCTCGTGAAAAATGAGGTTCACTTGTCAAGACATGATGCTTTGGAGAAGAACTTGATAGGTGTGAGGCCATGGTAACTATTAGGTCTGCAAAACCTTGCAACCATATTATTATCACTCTGTAATTTCCCTAGGCTGAGGAGAGAAACCCAGAGGAAACCACCAAACCACTTGTAAAGATGGGATCTAGCCCTTCTAGCTTTAGAGAGGGATCTCTCTATTTGATTTAGATTTCTGTTTTTTAAGATATTAGGCTAGTTATGAAACTTCGAGGTGGGGTTTTTCAAAAGTTTGGTTCAAAAATACAATAAAAATCCATTTGGCATGGAGTCATGAACCTTTGGGAAATGAATCACAAACTGACAAGGCAACTATAACAGGGCAAGATAGGCAAAATTTTGGAACTTATAGGGGGTCTATGGAGTGAAAGGATGAATATTATTTAAGTTCAATTAAATATAGAACATACAGAGATGAATTTTATACTTATCATCAGAATGAAAACATTGATATTATTTATAAGTCAGAGTAGAGTACACTTAAGAAAAATTGGCCCTTAATCCTCTTGCAACAATAAAGAGGGAAAACATATGGAAAACTGAGAAAAGAAACATTTTTTACATAAGAAAATACATCATCAATTGTTTGACACAGGAATCCTGGAAGAAAACTCTCTGTATTTCTGTAAATTGATCACTTTCATTATAATGCACAACTTACATCAATACACAACTCCTTTCTTCATAAAAGTTCCAAACTTTTCTAAATATTATTGCAAATTATTTATGAACTTTCTACTGAACTAACTTCATATTCCAAAAGGAATTGGTTACAAGATAACATTTAACAAAATTACATAAATTTCTGACACAAAAACTAGAAAATAGAAATTCCTGACAAATTTGGTTGTTTGTTGAAAATTAGAAGGAAATATGTTGTTCACTGTGTCTATTTTCCAGCTCCTCCTTTCTGTTTTTGTGCCAAAATTGTAGGTCTTCTATTTATGCTTGCTTGACCAATTCTAGTAATTGGTCCCACCGTTCTTCACCTAGGATAGAAAAATTCAAAATGTTTCTAAACCTTTCATCTACCTCAGTGTAAGTTTGAAGCATTGGTTTATTCAAAAATAAATGATGAATTTCATGTTGTATGTTTAAATCAAACTTAAGGCCCTCCAGAAAGGCTTCTCCACTGATAGATCCCTTTTCCTTTACAAACTTAGACGCATCTGCAACTATGTTGCATAATTGTTCTCGGTAATTTTCTAATGGAATCAATTTTCCATTAGAGTTTTTGAGAGTGGGAAGTCCTTTTTCCTACAAAAAGAAAAATTTATGTTGAATCTCTTAACTTGTAGCTCCAACTCTTTGCACTTGGTCTCCAATTTCACCATCAAATTATTCTTAGTAAAAACTCTTTTGACTTACATTAATGTCTATGTTCTATCTTGAATGTTGAGCTCTTCAAGTACTTCTCTAGTTTTGGAGTTCAACATTGTGATGATCTTTTGTGCTTCTTCTGGCCTATTCTCAATATAAGCTTTAGTTTGCTCCATTGTTGCTTTAACTCTTTGGACCAATTCTTCCTATTCAAAAATGAGTCTGTAACATTGGCATTGATATTGTGCCAAATGTTACGTTTTTCCTCTGTTAAAATTTGTATAATAATAGACCGGTCTTCATACTTCTAAATATGTTGAATAAGTTTGAAGTTCTTTTGTACTTCTACCAAGTATGAATCATCTACCTTTATCTTGTTTTCTTCCATCTTGGTGAGCACTGCTGGCAATTTCTCCACCTCTTTGTTTGTCAATGATAATTCCCCCAAAGCTTGATTTATTTTTTCTAAGGAATCTGAAACTAGTACTTGCGTTGTAAGTTGGGTTACAATCCCTGCCATTGATGTTACTCATGATGTCCCTATTGTTTCTCATTTCTCTTTTTCTTTTATCGGTGGCTCCATGTCTTTCTCCATTTTCTGTATTTGAGAATTCCATTCCACTACTAATGTAAACAAGTTCTCTTTCTCCATCTCCAGAATAGTGACTTCTTTAGCGGGAGGGTGTTCTATAGTTGGGAGTTTGAGCTCTTTCCTAAGAGATTGAATGTCTACACTCTTGATTTTGATCACCTCTTCGGTTGCCTTGACATCACTAGGACCATATCCTAGTTTAATAACTAATTCTTCCAATGTTTTGATTCTTTTGTCTTTGGCCATAGAGGACATCCTCTCAATCTTAAGCTGTGAGTGAATATTGTTCAATGAAACCTAAAATTTTGAAGTAGCCATGGTAGAGCTGGTTGGAGTTGAATAAATCATCTCACGTGCCTACTTATGCAAATCAATCTAATTGATTGCATGAACTTGCTTAGTATCCACTGAAAAAATGGAGACCATATAATCTTCAACAGCTCTGGGGCTGACACTTTAGGTTCCAAAAAGGCCATTTGAAACTACCCCTTCTCTAAGTCAAAAGCAGACAACAACCTATGTTGATTGGTGGCAGTTTGTTTACAAAATTCCAGGTATGTAGAACCTTTGAGAGCTTCATTTTTTAAATTAATCTCTATGTACCTTGTGAATATACTTGGATGTGGTGGAACCTGAGAAGTAGAAGAGATAGGATACTCATTTTTCTCTTCTACATAAGGGAGAGAGGTAGTAGCAGTGCTTGTCAAAATCAAAGTAGCCTACTCCTATGCATCCCTTTCTTCTGAATATTCTTCCTAGATGGTGATCACCTAAGGACTAGCTATGTTATTAGTTTTGGTTGTAGTTTGTGCCTTCTCTTGGACATAAGAAAATCTGCAACTTTTGTTTCTGAGTTTGTGGGAGACATGATTTCCCTTGGCCTTTTAATTTCTTTGTCTTTAGAGATAGGAGTCTATAATGAAGACTGACTAACCAACTGCTCTTCTAATCCATGTAATGTGTTTTTTGTCCATTCTTCTTGGTCAGCATATTGTTCTATCTCTAACCTTAGTGTATGAGGATATGGAGTACTTTTTTGTTCAGATCTCAGCTTAGAGATTACTCCCAGGGTGTCATAGGACCATGTAAAACTAGGTTTGAACTTCATCTTCTTTAAAATTTCTTCCACCTCCTTTGTAGTTTCTCTAGTGTTTACAATGTAAGGACTTACTTGTGCTTTTATCTTGAACTATGATTTCTTCTTGTTGGACACAAAATGCAACTCATCCATATTATGCATATGTCTGGCATACTCCAAAATAAAAATCCTCACTCGCACAAAGACTCGTAATCTATAAGGAGGGAGCTCACATCCATAAATTTTAATCTATGTTTAATTCTGGTATAAATACCAATCTCCAACCTTTGACTGTTCTGGTATAATTTTGGTATCAATTGACCTTAGGTGAAATAGTGCTTGAGAAACTTGCCATTAACAGGTCCCCTTGGTAGTGCTTCAGAAATTAGATCCTCTAACAAAAATGCATGAGTTCCACAGACAACTGCAATCTTGTAAGGGCCTTTCCACAAACTATCAAACTTTCCATATTTTCCTTTCTCTTCATTTCTAGCATTGTCACATAGTATTTTTTCATGTCTCATGTTCACTTCCCATTCCATATCTTGGAGTGCCAAAAAGACTACTATGCAGAATATCCATCATGATATACATACCAAAACCTCCCTTAAGAATCAAAGGGAAGCTGCCTTGAAATCATTCTAGAGAAAGTTGCCTTAAAACCTAATTTTTGGCATCAGTGCATTTTTCTCCACTTCTTGCCTGTATTGATGGAAAGTTTCTCAGTTAGACACTCACACTACTAGCATGGGTTTTCATAGGAAAAGTCGTGTTGGCCTCCTTCTAGCAGGTTTCCCCAAATTGGAGGAGAAGCTTCGCCCACTAGAACCTTCGGAAACAGCGAGCTGGATATTGGTTGTTGTTAATATGGTCAAGCTCTCTCATTTGGGCCTCTTGATCTTATCATCATGGGATTTCCCCTTGAGATGTGGACCTTCCTCCATATTTTGTGGATCCCTAACTCCCTGCCCCTTCCTATAAATTGACCCCCTTTCATTCCCAAATGTTGGTCATTGATTGTTGCATCCCTATGTTGAGATTATGCTTACATGCTTCACGTTATAGCTTGGAGAAGGAGTGCTTGAAGAGTCTTTGCTTGGACCTGGACATCCACCCAAAGAAAGGCCTCAACATCAAGGCATAGGTTATATGCTTCCATTTTCATTTTCTTAATATATACATCTAATGTTCACTTTCCATAATTGTGTAAATATTTATACAATTAGATTAATGTTCCTTGATCTATTAAGTAGTTAATGCTTGATATATGTTATATATGCTCTTGTGTCTTGCATAGTACTTTGACCTTACTTGCATGTTTTCGTATGTGAATAATGGCTTAGGAGCGAGGCCTGGAGAGAAAGATTCAAAGTTATCGCTGGAGAACCAATAGTTAGCATCAGAATGAGGTAGGTTCCTCTTTCTCATTAAATTTGTCAAGCATAAGCTAGGAAAGTCAGTATTAGACTATTTTGTTTGTTGCTAGACCCACTCATTGGGTTATATGGATTGCCTCTGTCTGCAGATGGGATTTTCCTTCACAACAAGAATCCTACTTCAAAACGATGTCATTCAGCTGAAAATCATTTGCTTTGACCCTCTTGTCATGAATTCTTTTGATTTTATCTTGAATCACTTGTGTATTATTGTAAAATTATTCTCTGGTCTGTTGCAAATGTATCAATTGATTGATTCTTCTCTAGGTATCATTTGGTTATTCTTCCTCTTCTAGCAACAATTTCAATATTGAAACCTAGGGAAATAGGAAACACTGCATAATTCCATGAACCAATTGGAAAGGTGACATTCCAATTGACTTCTTTACGCTTATACTATCATCCCATAGAGCATTTAACAATTTCTTCTACCAGGATTTCTTGTTTTCTTGTAGTAGTTTCTTTATGATGTTGACTAATGACTTGTTAGAAGATTCTACTAACCCATTTCCCTGAGGATAATAGGAAGTATAATGTCCTAATACTATATGATATTTGTTACCAAAATAAGTCATCCTTTTTTATTTAAAAGTAGCAGCATTATCAGTAATAATTTTATGGGGAAAACTAAACCTGGAGAGAATATGACCTTCAATGAATTGTATGATTACATAATATGTATCTTATCTAGTTAGAACTACTTCTATCCATTTGGTGAAGTAGTTGGTTGCTGTCATAGTACACTTGTGTTGAGATGAAGAACTTGGATGAATTTCTCCTGTAAAATCTAAACCCCAATGCTGGAAAGGAACCTCCACTGAGATAGGTTTGAGTGGTAGAGCTAAGAGTTTTCTCGTGCCTTCAAAAATCTAACATTGATGAAAAGTTGAAACCTTTTTATGAAGGTTAGCTAACAAGGTAGGCTAGTAAAATCCAGCTCTCAATATTTTTTTGTTGTGGCTTTCCAATAAAGATGTCCTCCACAGTCACCTTGATGTAATTATTCCATGATCTTATATGCTTCATCCTTCAATAAAAAATTTAACAAAATACCTCCAGCATCCTTCCAATACGAATCTTGATCTAAAATGCAAAACTTTACACCTTTTAGTTTGAGAAATCTAGCCTTGGTTTTTTTCAAACCAAGAGGAGCTTGTAAATTCTGCAAAACATACACAATGCTTGCATACCAGAGAGAATTAAGAAAATTTTCTGATACCTGTGGAGTCTCCATATCTTCTTATTCATCAAGAACAATTACAAAAGTTGTTTCTAGTGCATGAAAGTTTGACTCAGAATTTGGCTAATCCTTGAACTTTGATATCCATTTATCTCTTTTTCCATCTAGATCGGCCTGAGTGAGGATATCCTTTACCACTGCACTTGGAGCAAAATAAATTATGTGAGAATGTAATACATACACTCTGGAATCTTTCAAGACCTTTACTAAAGAAAAAGCTTTCTTTTCCATGATATTATACTTCAAGGAGGCATCTCTCAATGCTCTGCTGAAAAATGCTATAGGTTGTTCATGTCCCTCCTTGGTTTTTTGTAATAAGACTATTGCAATAGTATGTTCTGAAGAAAAGGAACAAATATCTTTAGTGTAATCTAGGCTAATTAGAGTAGGAGCACAGGTCAAGCTTTTCTTCACATCACTGAATGATCTTTTGGCTTCATCATTCCATTTCATCTCATTGTCTTTCTTCAACATGTTTGTAATAGCTCTTAAAATCTTAGCTAAATTTGGGATAAACCTTCTTAGAAAAATTATTCTACCAATAAAATATTGCACTTATTTTTTGTTCCTAGGTGGATCAATCTTCATAATAGCTTCAATTATAATTGGATCAATTTGGATACCATCTTTTGAAATTATGTGACCAAGTAGTATACCTTCTTCTAAACCAAATAAAGACTTCCTGGGTTTCAAGGAAATACCATATTTCCTAAATTTCTCAAAAATATTCTTAAATGAAAGAAATGTTCCTCATCAGTTTTGGAGAACAAGGTGATGTCATCTAGATATATTACAATAAATCTATATTTCTCGTCCACGAAAGCAATATCCATTTCTCTCTGGAAGGTGGCTCATGCATTGATAAGGCCAAAGGGAATTTGCACATACATGAAGGTTCCCCATAGTGTTGTGAAAGTTATTTTGTGTTGATCATCTGGATGCACAAGAATTTAGTTGTAGCCTGAAAAACCACCAAGCAAAATTTTTTCTAGAACCAACTACCTTCTATAAAATATGATCTATTTTTGGTAAAGGGTAGTTATCTTAGAGATAAACTTTGTTTAAGTTTCTGAAACCCCACACATAATCTTATTTCCCCTATCTTTTTCCTTGTTGGCACCCAATTTGATAGACATTTTGAAAACCTCAAAGGTACGATGATTTTGGCATCAAAAGGTTTTCTAACCTCTTTTTCTATTAAGGGTAAAAAAATTGGATTCGCCCTCCTTTATTTCTATTCGAAAGGTTTCTCATCCTCTTTGATGGGAATGGAATGTTGAATAATGCTGGTAACATATGCCTTTAGATCTTCATACCCCCATGCAAACATATCATAATACTCTTTCAATAAATCAATGTACCTTTGTTTTTCTTTAGGGGGTAAATATTTGGACAACTTTACAATCTTAGGATTATCCTTAGTACATATATTACAATCTTCAACTTTAGCTCCTACAGGTTCTATCTTGGGCTTTCCAGCCGCATCATTAAATCAAAATGTTCTTCTAGTGGCACTAAACCCCTTGGTAAAAAATTATGTTTCAATTGTAGAATCTCAAGTTTTTATGGTTTCTCACTGATCTGGTTCAACACTATTTCATTTATATCCTTATCTACATTGTTATCTATATCTATATGTACATTCTCAAATTATTCCTTTAACTGCAAAAAAAATTCTACCTATTTATCACTTCCAAACACTTGCCAATATCTAATATTATCAAGGACAGTCAGTCTATGCTTCACTTAAATCTCATATTTTTTATTGGGATGGAATGGAATCTTACAGGTACTCGTTGAGGTGGCCAGTGCATCATTTAATACATTTTCACTCCTAGGAATCAGATATAACTAATACTCTGGAAAACACTGTAGAAAATATAAGACAACAATCGTCTAGGCCCTTAACCTATGATGTTTAGCTTAGTACTCAACTTTAATATGATTAACGATGAGTCCTGAATCACCATGTACAGAAATAATTTTATCTCCTAACCTCTTCAAAAGATGCAATCCTAAAATAAGTGCTTCATACTCAAGTATATTGTTGGTGCATTGAAAATTAAGCTTGTAATAATATCCCTTTTCTATACCCATTTTTGAGTTTAAGCCCCAAACGTCTACCCCTACTCCTTCCTTACTAACTACCCCTTTCAAATCCATATTCCACAAGGCTTCATCCTCTTCATTTTTTATTCCAGTATTTGATTTCACATCCTTTGTTTTTCTTAACTTACTTTGAATGTCTAACACTTCTTATTCTGCACATATATCATTGTATAGAATGAAAGAATCCATGCCTGAATGCACAGAATAAAGGGGGTAGTGATTTGGTTTGTCTTGTCTGCTTACCATATATTTCATTAATTCTTCTGTGTACATCCTCCTTTATTGACCAAAGACAAAAATAGTTTCATATGCCATATCCATCTGCAAGGTACCTTGTAACTTTTCTCCCCAAGATGTTGATAATAGCATTCCATATTTCGGAGGCATGTCGGCCACTACAATATCCATAACCACATTCTTTGTTGGGATCTGGGCCAGAATCACATATAAATCCTTGATTAGACCTAAGAACACATATTTCATTAAATTTGGAAATATTTTATTACAAGGACAATGACTAGAATTGAAATTTTTGGTTATTCTGAAATTCTAGATCCACCATTTAATTCCAAATTTAATGAAATATGTGTTTAAGCATCTTACTTTGCTAGAATCAAAAGAGTAAAGGTATTTATAGGGTCTTGTTATATCTAATCCTAGATTTTCCATGATGACTCTAGGCATGAGATTGTGCGAAGCACCAGAATCAAGCATAGCATTGTGTAAAATGTAGTCATGAATGTTTAGACCGACAAGAATGGTGGCACATTACCATCCAGAGACTTCCCTTTAACTTCAAGTTGATAAACAGTAATGGAAATAAACCAGCTAGGGCGATGGTAGCTTATCTCTGAGAAGAGATGTGGTGGCTACATGCCTTTGAACTGTGTTACAATGAGGCTTGAAGGCCTATTTATTGTTGAGAAACAATGGAAAACCCTTCACATCCCAAAACATAACCCTAGAAGATGAACTCCAAACTGTGGGCCCCGTTTGGGTAAATTGGTACATCAATTTCCTGGGGTCGTAACTTTGGCATAGAATCCCTGTTTGATGCGTACAATAGCTCGTTAGAAATATCTATCTGAGCACAATCACTTTGGTAAGGGAAACATCCGTCCATGGACCCATGTTGCCCCCAGATTTCCCAAAAAACGTTGTTTAGGGCATCAAAATGGCTCCGGAAGTTTAGGACCCGAAAAACTGCTAAAAATAGTAAATTGTGCTACAATTTAGGAAACTTAAAAAACTAAAAGAGACAGTTTTGGGGGTCCAAATGGGATAGGTGGGTGGCCACCAACATCCACGTGGATCATAGGTCCAAATAATAATTTAGGTTGGTCACTAGTTAAGTTAGTTGTGTCTATTCCCTCCCCTATTTTTAGTGCCTTCATGACTTGTGCTCTATATGCATTCATGTTAATCAATTTCTTCAAAGGAATAGAAATTTTGACCTTGGCTAATTAGTTTTCAATACTGAAAGACGTTTGAGGTTTATCTACTTCTTTAATACTTCCATCTTGTGTTTTAGAAACCTCTTTTAGGGCTCATCCTTTGTTAGGCTAGTGGAAGGTGTATCAATATGAATTTTCTTGGGAGGGTTTGTTGCAGCCTTCTTGCTTCTCAAATTATATTGTTTGTGTACTTCCATAATAGCATTTTGGTATCCCTTTTTATAATCACCTAATGCTGCAGGGATGACTTCTAGTTGTGATAACAAGAACATATCTTGTTCCTCCTTGGTTAAGAAAATATTGTCTATTTCTCCTTCCCAAACAAATTAATTTTATTCTCTTTGGGGTCACATTCTATCTTAGTTTCTTCATCTACATAATTTTCCTGGAATGAAGGTATGATTTGTTGTTGATTTGTTGGGGCTCTTTGCTCTCTCTGTTTAATTTGGGGCAGATGCCTCCTAAAATTAGGATTTCTAATCTGAGAACCCCCTTGAGTTTCTCTTGGTGGAGCCCTATCAATCAAACGCATCCTTTCCATCATTCTTTCCATTGTTTTAACTAAGGTGTCTAGATTTGCATCAAGTGAAGAAGAAGAAGGTTCTTCTTTGATAGTCATTCTTCTTTTAGCCTTTAACTTTTCTCTTTTGGCTAACAAATTTGCTTCTACACTAACATCATTTATTTTCATATCTTCTAGGGTAGAAAGATTTCTCTCTCTCAATTGATAAGCCATATCGGCATCAACTCCATCTAGAGATTGGATTAAAGCTATCCTTGGTGGAGGTTTTATTTATGTTGGAAGAGAATTGTCAACATTGTTAAATCTAATGTAATAATCCTTAACTGTTTCTCCGGGAGCTCTTCTTAAAATCTCATATTCTACTAGGATCTGAAGATGGTTTTTTTTACTTCACATATTGCAAGGAAAATTTGGTGAAATTTCTCTAGATCTACAATACTATGTGTTGGCAATTCCCTAAACCATTTTCTAACTTCCCCTACCAAACTTTCTGCAAAGAGCTTCATTTTCACATCATCTCATCAACTTCTTCCAAATATGACAATTCATTCATCTTATATATGTGTTGTTGTGTTGTAATAGGCCCAGTGCTATCAAATTAGTGTATAAATTGGCCATACGTTTGAGGCATGGCATTCAGTTGTGCTGGTAAAGCCATAGGGGCATAAAGCGCTGCCATGACTGGAATATGAGAAGAGGATGAAACCACAATTGTGTTGCATGTTAAAGGTGACAATTAAGTTGGAATTATGACTTGTTGAGTTGGTATAGAAGGAGTCTGAAAGGTAGATGAAATGGGAACAATGGTGAAAAGAGAAATCACAGGAGGGGTTTATGATGATACAGAAGAAGAAAAGGTAGTTGATTGATCTGTAAATGGTTTCTGAGTGACCTGATTCAATTTATTCACCAAATCTTCAAGTTTTTTAAATTGTTTTAAATCATCCTTATCAAAATTTGAAATGACAGGTTGATGTTCTTAGATATAAGGTTTCAAAATATTTTCATCAAATATTGTCTTAGGGACAAAGCTCTCCGATTTTCTTTAGAAAAGAATCTGCTCAAAAGGTAAGTCAAATTCAATATCCTCAATAGTTATAAAACTTTCAAGAAGATAATTAACTCTTTGAAAAGGATTTTTTCTTGCTTGGCTCTCAGTAAAACTCTTCTTCCTAATCAGCTTCTCAGTATTATTTACAATTTCAGGTGGGTTAGGATATGGGTGCGATCTGGTGTAGATCTTTTTGTGAGCTAGATATTCAAATAGATTATTTACAAATAGGTATATGTACAAATTCTTGGTGGAAAAATAGCCTTAATAGCATCTACTTCACTGTCACACACAGAAATATCTTTGGAGCTCTAAAAGGAATATTTACCAGGGAAATATGTTGTTTATTTAAGGTTGTCCCCAATATGTTCGCAATAATTTTATCACTCCATAATTTCTCTAAGTTGAGGAGAGAAACCCAGAGGTAACCACAAAACCACTTGTAAATCTGGGATCTAGCCCTTCTAGTTTCAGACAGCGATCTCTCTATCTGATTTAGATTTCTGTTTTTTAAGATATTAGGCTAGTTATGAAAATTTGAGGGGGGGTTTCTCAAAGGTTTGGCTGAAAAAAGAAAGGAAAAATGGAGTCATGAACCTATGGGAAATCAATCACAGAATGACAGAGTAACTATAACAGGGCAGGATAGGAAAACGTTTGGATCTTATTGGGAGTTGTGGAGTGAATGGATGAATAATATTTAAGTTCAATTAAATATAGAGAATACTAAGATGAATTTTATACTTAACATCAGATTGAAAATCTTGATATTGTTTACAAGCCAGAGAAGAATACACTTAAGAAAATTCAGCCCTTAATATTCTTGCAACAATAAAGAGGGAAAAAATATGGAAAACTCATGAAATAAACAATTTTTACATAAGAAATACATCACCAATTATTTAATACAGGAATCCTAGAATAAAACTTTGTATTTTTGTAAATGGTCACTTTTAGTATAATAAACAGCTTACATCAATACACAACTCCTTTCTTCATACAAGTTCCAACCTTTTCTAATTCTTATTAAAAAGTATTTATGGACTTGCCATTGAAATAACTTCGAATTCCAAAAGGAATTGATTACAAAATAACATTTAACCAAATTATATATATTTATGAAACAGAAACAAGAAAATATAAATTATGGACAAATTCGGTTGTTTATTGAAACTTTGAAGAAAATTTGTTACTAACTATGCCTATTTTCTAGCTCCTCCTTTTCATTTTTGTGCCAAAATTGTAGGTATTTTGTTTATGCTTTCTCGACCAATTCTCGTAATTGGTCCCACCATTCTTCACTTCGAATAGAAAAATTCACCATGTTTCTAAACCTTTCATCTACCTCAGTCTAAGTTTGAAATGTTGGTTTATTCAAAAATAAATGATGAATTTCATGTTATATGTTTAAATCAAACTATAGGCCCTCTAAAAAGGCTTCTCCATTGATAGCTCCCTTTGCCTTTGCAAGCTTAGACACATCTGTAGCTATGTAGCATAATTGTTCTTTGTAATTTTCTAATGGAATCAATTTTCCATTAGAGTTTTTGATAGTGGGGAGTCATTTTTCTTGCAATAAAGAAAAATTTATGTAGAATCTCTTAACTTGTAGCTCCATATCTTTGCACTTGATCTCCAAT
Source organism: Pinus taeda (assembly GCA_000404065.3). Classification (NCBI taxonomy): domain Eukaryota; kingdom Viridiplantae; phylum Streptophyta; class Pinopsida; order Pinales; family Pinaceae; genus Pinus; species Pinus taeda. The sequence goes on along the minus strand of APFE030662122.1, from coordinate 39,896 downwards.
TGCACCATAAAATTCTTCTTAGTCAAAACTCTTTTGACTTCCATTACTATATGTTATGTCCTGAATGTTGAGATCTTCAAGTTCTTCTCTGGTTTTGGAGTTCAGCATCATGATGATATTTTGTGCTTCATTTGGCCTATGCTCAATATCAGCTTCAGTTTGCTCCACTGTTGCTTTGACTCTCTAGACCAATTATTCCTGTTCAAAAATGTTTTGGATGGAAGGACACAAGTCTGTAACATTGGCATTAATATTGTGCCAAATTTTGTGTTTTTCTTCTACCAACATTTGAATAATAATAGACTGGTCTTCATACTTCTAAATCTCCTGAATAAGTTTGAACTTCTTTTGTACTTCTACCAAGTATGATTTTTCTGACTTAATCTTGTTTTCCTCCATCTTGGTGAGTGTTACTAACAATTTCTCCACCTCTTTGTTTGTTAATGATAATTTCCCCAAAGGTTGAATTATCTATTCTAAGGAATATGAAATGGATACTTGTGTTGTAATTTGGGTTACAATCCTTGTTGTGGATGTTCCTACTGATGTCCCTGTTGATGTCCCTATTGTTTCCCATTGCTATTTTTCTTTTAGCAGTGCCTCCATGTCTTGCTCCATTTCTTGTAATTGAGCATTCTATTCCACTACTAGTGTAAACAAATTCTCTTTCTCCATCTCCAAACTAGTGACTTATTTAGCCTGAGGGTGTTCTATAGTTGGTAGTTTGAGTTGTTTCCTGAGAGCTTGAATGTCTGCATTCTTTCTTTTGATCATATACCCTGCTGCCTTGACATCACTAGGATCATATCCTAGTTTAATAACTAATTCTTCCAATGTTTTGATTCTCATGTCTTTGGCCATAGAGGACATCCTCTCAATCTTAATATGTGAGTGCATATTTTTTAGTGAAACCTACAAATTTGAAGCAATAATGGCAAAAATGGTTAGAGTTGAATAAATCATCTCACCTTCTTGCTTATGCAAATCGATCTGATTGATTGCATGAAAATTTTTGGTATCCACTGAAAAAATGGAGGCCTTATAATCTTCAGCACCTCTGGGGGCTGACACTTTGGATTTCAAAAAGGTCATTTGAAACTACCCTCTCTCAGAGTCAAAAGAAGACAACAACTTTTGTTATTTATTTACAGTTTGTTTACAAAATTCTGAGTATGTAGAAGCTTTGAGAGATTAATTTTTAAATTTAATCTCTTTGTACCTTTTGAATATACTTGCCTGTGGTTTCACTTGAGAAGTAGAAGATATTGGAGACTCAATTGTCTCTTCTACATAAGGGAGAGAAGTAGTAGGAGTGCCTGTCAAAATCAAAGTAGTCTTCTCCTGTGCATCCCTTTCTTCTGAAGATTCTTCCTAAATGGTGATTACACGAGGACTAGCTCTGTCATCAGTTTTGGTTGTAGTCTGTGGATCCTTCTTCCTTATGTCATGCGGAAAGAGTTATTTTTGCTGACAAAACTAACCTCCCTAGGAGTCTAAGACTCTCTAGTGACAAAC
>APFE030662122.1:6512-24089 GCA_000404065.3 Pinus taeda | reverse complement strand
TTTTTGTTCTTTTTGAAAATGAAATTCACAACTTTAAATGAGCAAGCTATATTGAAATTTTGCAAAGAGGCAACACAAGGGTAGGTCGCTCACGCGGGTAGACTTTACGACTGGTCTGACTCCTAAGAAGACTGACAAAACCAGAGATATCTAAGGCTTTGCAACTTCTAAACCCAAAGTCACTACAGGACCAATATAAAAATCAAAACCCTAATGCTAAAACTTCAACGAATTTCACCAAAACTTTCGACACTAATGGAACAAGTGCAGGTGAAGATTTTTGACAGTCAACCAGTGGATCTGGGCAGTAAAGACTAGGAAAAACAAAATCTAAAGGGGAAAAATGGATAAAAATGGAATTTTCTTAATTTTAACAAGGTACGCAGGCAGCCTGTTTAACTAGGTGCGCCTACGCTCTGTGTACAAAGATACAGTGCGTACAAGTACGCACTGTGTCTAACGCAGAGGGTGCGTACTGCTGTAAAATGAAGAAAAACTAAAATCAAACTAGACTCTAAGCTAATCCACCCAAAAACACAGTCAAGCAATCAAAAACAAAAGAAACAAGACTCTTTTCAGATCAAAGTAATACTCAAAAGAAAAATCAAGCACATCATTGGATTCCCCAGTGGAGTCGCCAATTTGTCATGCAGAAAGAGTTATTTTTTCTGACAAAACTAACCTCCCTAGGACTCTAAGACTCTCTAGTGACAAACAAAAAAAGTAAGAGAAATCCTTCTCTAAATATACATTATCCTATGAGAAACCAAGTGTTTTTCGATCTTACCTTAGGTCCAACGCTTGTTGTAGCAGCCTAGCTTCGTTGATCCAGATGAGCTCCTCCTTCACTTTGAAACCTGCATACACTAACAATCAAACGATTACATAACACCTGAATATTCCATAAAACAAAGCATATTGAACATATAGACCAAGGAGTATATCAAACAATTCATTAACAACAAATCATTGAGAAGAATGGACTTATTTGTATTAAGGAAACAAAAAAGAAACCATTACAACCTGAGCCTTGGTGTTATGCAAGTTCCTTCCCAGGGTCCAGCAAGAGTTTTCCTCTACTTTGACAAGCTCACCCACTTCCAATATGGCAACAAGAAAGGATGGTAATCTCTCCTTACAAGTTTACAATGAAGTCCTAATTCCAGCAGCATTTACCCTTTGGAATGTTCAGCTTTCTACCTCCCCTCCTCTGGCCCAATGCCTGTATTTATAGTATTCTAGAGGAAGTTATTCAGTTTCAACATCAATGGGATACTCCCTCTTTTGGATGGGGTAGCTCCTCTCTTGATGGGATAAGTTCCTCTATCATAGGGATGCATGAACCATCTGGAGGCGCTCAATACACGTCAAACACTCTTCTAGAAGGCTCTAGAAGTGACCACAAGTAACTTTTTTAAGATGAAACTCGTGCCTTTTGACCTTTACAGGGGTACGCACCCATCTTTGGCTTACAGAGCGTACAAGTACGCAGGTACAATGAGTTTGGGATGCGTACACGCAGGCAAGGTAGAGAGAACCTGCGTACCCAGAGATAAACATGTTTTTAGTGACTTTCTCTTTTTTTTGAAGCTTGACATGAAGAGCAGAGGTATTAGGCTTGACAAGGAGGATAATATGACTATTGATGGAGCCATATTAACTGCAGATAGTCATGGTGACAAATTTCAGTGTAACACCTTCTCTTGAACATAAGAAAATCGGCAGCTTGTGTTTCTGAATCTGTGGGAGATATGCTTTCTTTTCACCTTTTAAATTCTTTGTATTTAGAGATAGGAGTCTGTAATGAAGACTGACTAATCAACTGATCTTCTGCTTCCTGTAATGTGTAAATTGTCCATTCTGCTTGGTTAGCATATTGTTCTATCTCTGACCTTGGTGTATTAGGATATGGAGTACTTTTTTGTTCAACTCTCGACTTAGGGATTACTTCGAGTGGGTCATAGGACCATGTAAAACTAGGTTTGAACTTCATCTACTTTAAAACTATTTCCACCTCCTTTGCAGCTACTCTGGTGTTTACAATGTAAGGGCCTACTTGTTTTTAGCTTGAAATGTGATTTCTTCTTGTTGTACACAAAATGTAGCTCATCCATATTTATAATCTGTCTGGCATACTCCAAATTAAAAACCCTCACTCGGACAAAGACTCGTAATCTATAAGGAGGCAGCTCACATCTATAAATTTTGATCTATGTATAATTCTGGTAGAAATACCAAAATCCAACCTTTGACTATTCTGAGAGGTGTAATACTTTCTTGATTTAGGGAGATATCCTTAGTATAATATCACTACATAATAAACACAAAAAGGTGTGAAGGAAATGGTCCACAAACTTTGTATAAGTGTACTCCTTTGGATTTCTTCTAACCAGAGAAGTCCAATGGATAACTAACAATGGTTTACCTTGCTCGTCCATCTTCTACAACTGAAACTTGAATCTGTCTGCCTGGAAAAATAACATAAGATGCACTAACAATGACTAATGTTTAAATACACCCTTGGCTATAAATTTCATAAATTGATTATGGATGGCATCGGACAAACATTACTTGTAATTAATTAAAACTGAAGGTTTTTTCCCAATTGTGGACAATGATAAGAATCCTAAAACTACTTCATCAACTCATTGGTCTATATAATACACTAGCAAGTGAGTCACCATGGAAATTACTTTCTTTGACATTTTTTGGAAAATGGAGACACGGTATGGGGGATTTGTTCTGGGCAATTCAGCATTTTCAGGGAGAAAACATTCAAAGATATGGGCTCTCTGGAGAAAAGTAATATTTTTATACAATTCCATTAATAAGTCAGTGGAAAATGGATGTAGGGAGGCTTGGGGATTTATTTGCAAATCTTGGCAAATGCTCTCAGGAGAAATGGAAAAGATAATTTCATCATTCTGGGAAATCACTGCTTTCTTGCTTAGAAGGTATCTAAGGTGGCACCAGGTGGAAAACTAAGGGAAAAAATGGGTTTGTGGGAAGATAAACTGAGGGACAAAGGACTCCTAGATACTTAAATAATCGTTGTGATCAAGGTATTTTTGTTTTTCCCAATTGTGGAGTTTGTATAGGTCAAACTTACAATCAGTCTCGACAATTTTGTACTGGGTGTCGATCAAGGGAGTTTGATCAAGGTCAAGGACAGGGATAATCATGGGTTCTTCCTCGGTTATCTTTCCCTTTCCTTTATGTGTTGACATTTTCAATTAAAGATGAGTAGAAAAGAATGGGGTTACTAGAGTGCTTAATTGGTCGAATTTTACAGAGAGATTGTTGATAGATAGCGCTTGATATCTTTGATTGGCTCGAGCTTAACCTACACAGACTGAAAGGCATGGAAGGGAAATAATTTCCAGAATTTTGGGTTGGTTATATAATAGATTGGCAGGGATTTTAATGATATTATTACCATTTAAGGAGCGGGGGTAATTAATTCTAAAACAGTCGATTGGCGGGCGGAATTAATACACAACATTTGATTGGTAGGTGATTTGAACGTCCAATAGTTGGATGACGTGGAGATGGAGTGACTTGGAGAGGGGATGAGGTGGAGGAATGACATGGATGGTAGAAAGGAGGACAAGTGTCGTGAGCGTATGGGTAGAGGTGATAGGCGGAAAAGGTTAGGAGTCAGCGGTTTTCGGGGGCAGTGTGGTAGGTGCGGTAAATAGTTTTTGGAGGGAACCCCCTAAAAAAGTTGAGGATCCACCACGTCGCTTCTGTGGTATTTGTGAAAATAACTTTTCAAGACCCTCCCCCCCTCTCCATTAAACGTTGATAATGTGGGGGGTCCAAATTCCTTCTCTTGTCGTTTATCTGGGCAGGAATCATCATTGTCATTGATTGGCACGTGAATGTTATTCACAAAGTGTTAAAATGTCATGTCAAGCGATAAATGAAAATATAAACTATATTTTTATGAAGAATAACAATTAATCAATTTTTTTTGTAAATTGAAAGTGATATTTTAACTGGCATGCTATAGGTATTTTTATTTTCTATTTTTTAATTTCTTTTATTCTTTTATCTTATACATACATATATTTTCACCCCCCTTTTATTTTAATTTTTTTCTTTTGAGCTAAACAAACTTAAAATGAAAAATAATTTTTTACAATATCCCAATGGGATGAAAACATTATTGAAAATGATGAACTCCTATATTTATAGTTTTCTAACACATATCTTATGGGTTTTGAAGTTGACCACGAGACCTCTTTCTACTAGTGTAAGATGGCTAGAAGTAATAGGTTTGCTAGTGTGAGAGGGCTATAAGTAATAGTTAATTAATCTATTGCATGTCAATTTGGAAAATTATCCTTTGATAATTCATTGATGAAGATTGAACATCTCTCGATGGAAGAGAGATAAGCATTAATGATATTCATAAGCCATAAGTGTTTGGAGAGAAAATGAAACTTACAAGATTTAAGAGATTCGTCCAACAATCTGGCACTAGATGATCAGGTGCTGAGAACTATGCTCAAAAGGCAAAGTGTCAGAATGTTTTCAAACTCAACTTCAGATTGAAGGGCTCGTCATTATGAATCCAACTATGTGAACGGCACTCAAATCTGAGTTTGTATGAATAAGATATAACAAGTCAAAGTTAAAGTTTAAATTGTCTATGTGGCAGGATTGGATGGCATGGCAATGGTCCCAGCGAATGAGGAAGCGCCAAGTGGCAGGTTGCCACTAGGTCTCGCATATTACATATCAGGCAAAAAAAGAGGCGCAGGTTAAGAATTGGCCCCCGCAAATCGCACCAAACACCCTACTATTATGTTGTTACCACCGGTAAGTTCCGATTGCAATAAGACTATCAGATGCGATACTTTTTATGTGTTACAGTTTAACATCCTTGCAGGTCTGTCATATTGCAGTGGTTATGTAAGTGCATCTGATTGCGATAAGACCCGGATGCAGGAATTTTATATATCATAGTTTAATACCCTGGAGGGTCCACAATACCACAATCGTAGTGGTCCCATGTTGACAAGACCTTCAATTGTTGAACTTCGCCAATTGCGATGAGCGAGAGGTTCCAGGCATGGAATTATATGTGTTGTAGTTAATTATCGCCGATGGGTCTGCAATAATGCAATCGCAACATTTTACTATATTGGCAGCCCGTAGAACTTTCCTATTGCAATTTGGATATAGCCAATAGGATATAGCCCACAGATCAGCGAATTTCTCACTCCATTGGCAGATTTTGGAGCGGAAATGGGGTTTTGGTTAGTTTTGGAGCATTTTGTGGAACAAATAGTGGAAGAACTGGGAGAAGTCATAACTTCTTCAGTTCTTATCCAAATTGGATTCAAAAAGAGGTTAGATAGCCATTTTTGAAGATTTTGAACCCATTACGACAGGTTTTAGAAGCATTTGAGCATTGTAAACACACTTTTGTTGTAATTTGAGCATAATAGAAGAGACCCAAGCCATTGGAAGCTAGACCAAGGAGACATAGCTCAGGAAGGGTGAACTCCTTTATCATATTCTTTCTCTGTGTTCTATTTTGATGTTGTTTGTTGTTATTTTGTTGTTGTTTAGCATATATTTTTATGTTAAATTGTTTTATAACATTTACATAAGAAATTTTCATGGGAATCATTTAATTAAGAAAAAGTATTGAATCCTTAAGAACTTGATAAGAAAATGATAATAATCTTGGGTTTTATTTTGAATGGGGAATTAGCACAGCATTACTAATCTGCTCCATTTCAAATCAAGTTGGTTATAGAACACTGGTTTTTTCTTACTAGATTTGTTTTGTGAAAGAAGGATTTAATTGTTTGCAAGTTTATGTCATGCTTACAAGGTTAAAACCCAAAAAAGCAGAAGGCAAGCTAGTTGAAAGCTGTATGGTTATCTCAAGGGGAAGAAGAGCAAGGTTGCCAAATTCTTCTACACTAGTATATCCTCAAGTTGCAGAAGTTGCAGTTGAGTCTTCAGAGATCATGTGTCATGAAGGAGAACCTATCATGACGGAAGATGAGAAGACCTTCAGAAAGGCTTTCTTTGATATGACAGAGATGGTTAAGGTCCTCTATGAAGAGAGGAATAGCAGGTTGCAAGGAGAAAGTTCCAAGCCTCCCAATGGAGAAGGCTCTTCAAGAGGAGGTAATAGAAAAGAAGATAAAGGAAAAGGAGGTAATGGGAATGGAGCCAAACCTCCACCATCTCCACCATATTCTTCTTTGATGGCATCTTCACCCTCTTCCACTACTACAACCCATACTCATACTCATCATCATTCTTTGAAAGGAACTGGTAAATCACCTTTTATAAACCTTGATGTCAAATTCGAGTTGCCTATGTACAATGGTGAAGTTAATGCAGAGAAGATGGATAACCGGATTCGTTAGTTGGAGGTGTATTGTAGAATTCAGAACCTTCAAGAGGATGATATCAAAATTCAGTTAGCTTCATTGAGAATGGAGGGAGTATCACTTGTATGGTGGGAATCAAGGACTCAATACGAGATCAAAAGACATGGTAAGATCGCTATTTCTTGGAATGATTTCATTGCTACTATAAAAAGACATTTATACCCTTTAGCTCATATGCAAAAAGCTATCATGAATTGGAAAAATTTCAGACAGTTAAAAGGTCAAAATGTGCAAGAGTATACTCAAGAGTTTAGAAAAGAGCTCTTATGTTAGGAGTAGACTTACAGTCACAAGATACTTTGTTGAAATACATAGGAGGGCTTCATAGCTATCTTCAACATACCATTATTATGTTTAGTCCCACGAATATTGATGAGGTCTATGTTCAAGCTACACACCTCAAAGAAAGAGGGGAAAATGTACAAGAAGAAGGTAAGAAGAAGTCATTTCAGAGTGGTGAAAAAGGGAAGAAATTTAAGGGAAAGCAGAAGAAAAATGCTTCTGTTAAGAAAGAAGGGGAGAAACCCGTGTGCAAGAATTGTTCCAAGGAGGGTCATGATCAAGAACATTGCTAGAAGCTTCATCCAAAATTAAGGCTGAAGAAATTTAAAAATAAAGGGAAACAGAGGACAAACGTTGTTTCACAAAATCACTTGGGTTCCGACTTAGGAGATGAAACTAAGATTGTAGCCACAGTCACTAAGGGAAAAGTCGTGGAAAAATAAAGCAAAGAGGAAGCCATGGCAAGCACCAATGCAACAAATAACTCCAATAATGCTTCAAATGAAGAAAAATAAATTGAGTTGTTCCATATCAGAGTTATTTCCAAACACACCAAGATTAATACGTTGTTTGACAGTGGATATCAGGTAAATTTATTTTTTGCAGATTTGGTCAAGAAATTGAATCTAGAAACCGTGCCTCATTATAAACTATATATGTTGGGTTGGATAACCAAGGATGCCAATTTTCAAGTCACACGGAAATGTGTTTTCACGTTTGCAATCACTACCAATTTCATTGACAAAGTCAAATTAGATGTTGTGCCATTGGATATTTCTGGGATTGTGTTGGGAAACCCGTATTTGTATGCCAGGAAAGCCATTTTCCACTGATGTGAGAAAAAATATCATTTTTTCAAATAAGGAGTGGAGTATATTGTCAGATCCCATCACAAAAATCTTAGTCTGTCTTTAGCAAGCGTAGGGGAAATGAAGCGACTAGTCAATTCCAGAAAGAGCCGTGTGCTCCTTATTATCAAGAAAAGGAATGACACGGAGCATGAACCCTTTGCATGTTGTGATATGAAGATGAAAGTTGAATTGTTTGACGTGGTAAATCAATATGGAGCCATGTTTCATGAACCAAAAGGATTGCCACCAAAAATAGGAATTCAGCACGAAATTCAGCTACAACAGGACTGTCCACTCCCAAACATCGGTATGTATTAAATGTCAATTCTAGAAAGTTTAGAAATTAAGAAACAAGTCCTGGAATTTTTGGATAAAGGTGTAATTCATCCCTCGATTTTGCCATGTGGTTCACCAATTGTATTGGTACCTAAGAAATATGGAACATGCCGCATGTATGTAGATTATCGAGCTTTGAATGAGATTACAATAAAGAATCGATACCCACTACCCAGAAATTAGAATAGATGATTTGCTAGATCAGTTGAACAATGAAAAATATTCCACTAAATTAAACTTGAGAAGTGGATATCACCAAGTAAGAATAGATGAGGAGGATATTTGGAAGACTGCTTTTAAAACCAAACAAGGATTGTTTGAGTGGCTAGTTATGCCTTTCGGTCTTTGCAATGCTCCAGCTACATTCATGAGAGTAATGAATGATGTTTTAAGACCATTTCTTGATCAATTTGTAATTTTTTATTTAGATGATATTTTGATATTCAACAAATCACGAGAAGAGCATGTCAAGCATATGAGGAAAGTTTTAGATATCATGAGAAAAGAACAGTTATTTATGAAGATTTCTAAATGTGAATTCGGGAAAACTTATTTAGTGTATTTGGGCCACATAGTTGGAGGAGGTGAGGTGAATATTGACCGCTCTAAAGCTTTGGTCATTGTGAATTGGCCAATACCCAAACCAGTCATAGAAGTAAGGAGTTTTCTGGGAGCAACGCAGTACTGGAGGAAGTTTATTGCTAACTTCTCTTCCATAGCAGCTCCACTACATGATTTGAATAGCGTGGAGGCTGTCTTCTAGTGGGGAGGAAAACAACAAAAAGAGTTTGATGCTTTGAAACAAAAGATCAGTTCAGCCCCAGTTTTAGAATTGCCAGACTTGAAACAACTCTTTTAAATACAAACAGATGCAAGTGACTACGCCATGGGTGTAGTTCTTTTACAGCATGGTAAGAACATTTCATTTTATTCTAAGATTTTTAATGGTTTTGTTATTAATTATCCTTCGTATGATAAAGAGCTTTATGGATTGGTAAAAAGTGTGAAGAAATGGAAGCATTACTTGATTGGAAAATAAACCATTATTCACACTGATCATCACCCTTTGCAGCAGTCAAGGCACTTTCATTGGATGGGATTTTTACAACAATTCCACTTGGTAATCAGGTACAAGAAAGGTATTTATAACAAAGTTGTTGATCTGATTTCTAGACCATTTATCAATGTATCCATTCTACTCAAGACCTATTTTGTTATTCCTAAAATTTATGTTGAACAATACGCACAGGATGCTGACTTTCAAGAGGTATATTTAAACTTGAGTCAAGAGCACCAAGTTGAGGAATTAGACTACCATGCACATGATAATCTGTTGTATCATTTGGGAAAACTTTGTGTTCCATAGGGAGAGAGAGTAAATGTCACAAGGGAAGTGCACACTTCTCTTATTGTTGGACATTTTAGTGTAAGTAAAAAAGTGGCAAATCTTCAGAGTTATTTTTATTGGCCTCATATGCTTGAAAGTGTGTCGTGTCTTATCAGAGGTTTTTCATTGTGTGTAGTAAGTAAGCCTAGTAATAGGAAACTAGGATTGTACACACCACTTACAATGCCTTCATGACCATGGGAAAGTGTTTCTATGGATTTTATAGGAGGTCTTCCTTTATCAAGGAAAATTCTTGTTATTTGTATGTAGTTGTGGATAGGTTCAACAAGATGTGCATATTGGTGCCTTGTAAAAAGAAAATTACAGTTGAACAAACAACTCAATGTTTCTTTCAAAATGTATGGGTTCATTTTTTATTTCCTACTTCTGTTGTAAGTGATCATGATTCTCGAGTTGTTGGGAATTTTTGGTCAAGTTTATGGAACTTGATGGACACCAAGTTTAAGAAAAGTACAGTATTTCATCCACAAACAGATGGTCAAACTAAAGTGGTTAACAGGACAGTTATTCACTTACTAATAGAATATTGCAAAAAACATCCTAAGTTGTGGAATGAATAGTTGCATTATATTCAGCATGCTTACAACTGAGCAAAACACTATTCTACTCTAACTTCACCTTTTGAAGCATGTCTTGGTTATTTGCCTAAATTTCCTTTGGATTTCATCTTTTAGAAAGATTTAGTTGTAGATGGACATAATGACATAGATAGAGAAAAGAAATTCATTGAGAAAATTCAATTGATTCACCAAACAGTTCAAGAACAACTAGAAAAGAGTCAAGGCAAGTATAAGGCAAGGCATGATAAGCATCATGTGGATCATCGGTTTCAAGTAGGTGATGAAGTTTGGCTATAAATTAGCAAGGAAAGGCTTCAAGGTGAAGGTAAAAAGTTGAAACCAATTCGTTATGGTCCATTTAAAATTATGGAAAAGATTGGTAATAATGCTTTCAAGCTTGATTTACCTTCATATATGCAAATCTATTCTGTTGTTAATGCTGAAAATTTGAGATTGTATGAACCTCCTTTGATTGAAGATCAAGGAGAGAATTTTTAAATTCCATCTATTGAAGACTTTTCTCCATAATTTCTTGATGTGCCTCAGCAATACACTATCTTTGATTATCTTATGGTGGGTCTCAAAGGTACACATCCATCAAAAGCCAAGTGGATGGAAGTGGGGAAGGTGAGGGAATAGTACCCTCATCTGTTCAATAATTGAATATAAATATTTTGGAGTCCAAAAGGCTTCCAATGGGGAGGAGTGATCAAGTGCTCAGAATTATGCTCAAAAGTCAAAGTGTCAAAATCTTGTCAAACTTAGCTTCAGATTGAAGGGCTTGTCATTCTAAATCCAACGGTTTGAATGAAACTCAAATCCGATTTCGTATGCAGAAGATAAAGCAAGTCAAAGTTCAAGTTTGACTTGTCCATGTGGCAGGATTAAATGACATGGCAAGGGTCCCAGCGAATGGTCAAGCACCAAGTGGTAGGTTGCCACTGGGTCTCGCATATTTCATATGGGGGAAAATAAGAGGCGTAGGTTAAGAATCGGCTCCCGCAAATCACACCAAACACCCTGTTGTTATGTTGTTTCCACCAGTAAAGTTCCAATTATGATAAGACTGTCGGACGCGATACTTTTATGTGCTATTGTTTAACATCCCAGCAGGTCTATCATATCACATTATTTATGTACCTGCAACCAATTCCAATTTCGATAAGGCCCGGATGTGGGAATTTTATATATCACAGTTTAATACCCCAGCAAGTCCACAATACCGCAATCGCAGTGTTCCCATGTTAACAAGACCTTTGGTCGTTGAACTTCACCACTTGCAATGAGCGGGAGGTTTCGAACGTGGGATTATATATGTTACAATTAATTATCCCTAGTGGGTCCACAATACCGTAATGGCAACATTTTATTGTGTTGGGAGCCCACAGAACTTTCTGATTGTGATTTGGATACGACCAACAAGATATAGCCCACTGAACAATGAATTTCTCACTCCATTAGAGGATTTTGGAGTGGAAATGGGGTTTTCGGTCAATTTTGGAGCATTTTGTGGAACAAATACTGGAAGAACTAAGAGAAGTCATAATTTCTTCAATTCTTAGCCGAATTGGTTGCAAAAAGAGGCTAGATAGCCATTTTTTAGGATTCTGAACTCATTGAGATAGGTTTCAGAGGCATTTGAGCATTGTAAACACACTTTTGTTGTAATTTTAGCATAATAGAAGAGGCCTAAGCCATTGGAAGCTATACCAAGAAGACGTATCCTTGGAGGGGTCAACTCCTTTATCATGTGCTTTCTGTGTGTTGTATTTTGATGTTCTTTGTTGTTATTTTGTTGTTTTTTAGCATATATTTTTATGTTAAATTGTTTTATAAAATTTACATAAGAAATTATCATGGGAATCGGTTAATTAAGCAAAAGTATTGAATCCTTAAGCACTTGATAAGAAAATGATAAGGATCTTGGGTTATATTTTGAATGGTGAATTAACACAACATTACTAATCTGTCCATTTTAGATCACTAGGAAAGCCTTGAAATATAAGAAAGTGATCCGTGCTATTAGAGTCCAAGGAAAAAATATTGTAAATACGATGTTGTCGAGGAATATGGTGATATGTTTCAATGTAAAATTAATGGGAGAAAACTTTAAGATGAGTGAGAGACAGCTATACACTACAATGTAACTAGATGTCCATTATGTTAATGAATTTATCTCTTCATAGGAAATACAATATTTAATAATAAAACTCACTAATAATAAGATTTAACCAAAAGCACACTTTATTTAACCAAAAGCATTTTAAAATAAATAAATTTGTTAAAGTAAAAAAATTTAAGTTACTTATAATATATCTACATATAATAATATAAAGCATTTAACTTATCAAAACCATTGTGTGTAGGATTTTCATGTCCACCCCTATGGCAACAGTGTTGGAACCACCAACATTCAGGGGATCTCCCTGGTAAGAAGTCCCAACTAGACCTCAAACCATTTTGAGTAGGATTCCTAGCAATGGGTGGTATTGTAGTGCCTTGACCGTGGTAGCACGCAAAGAAAGGCATGACGACTTTTGCTAGAAGAAAGTTGTGATATTACAGTGATTCAAGTGAGATGAATGGGGTTTCTAACACATGGAGGGGAAAAGGAAGTGTGCCCCTTAGAATATTGTAATAGTATGTAACGTTGAAAGGAACACACAAGCGGGATTACATCACAGGCTAAGATGCAAAATAGTCCACAAGTTAAAGTGATGGGTTAATCCAACAACATGCACTCAGCAAGATTCATACAATTGCATACAAAGTAGTTCATAAGAAAATGCGTAAGTTAAACAACATACATTTCTAAAGCAACCTGAACAGTCCAACTACAATAACAACATATGCATGAAATCATGTTGGCTCTGTTCTTATTATTATAAGTGAAAGTTACATCCATAAATACACCATTGACAGCCACTAGCCCTAATAGTGGAACATTACAATCAAGAACACCTTCTCCTCCAAAGAAGTATACTCACTCTATGTTGTGAAGAAACCAAGGCTCGTCACAATACTCCCAAGCCTTCTTTAAGCCTAAACCTAGCCAAAATCTTGGCTCCCAAAAGCCTATTCTATGAGTTATGAGGTTATATTTATAAAAAAGGGTGGGGTGACCCTTGACATTCCCATTTGTGACTCTTTGACTACCCTCATGACTCTTCAACTTTTCTACAAATAACTCATTACATTACATAGTGACTTTTCACATTCCACTAATGACACTTGGAATTTCACTTACAACATATTTACAAATAATATGCATTTTTCACATGTGCCCATGTGAGGCAAAATAGGTTAGAGGCCGCCTAACAAGGCAAAACACTATGACTCAGAAGTTTGGGGAAATTGTTGGAAATAATACTAAGAGGAGGGGTGAATCAATATTAACAAGTTAATAATATTTCATTTCCATACTCAGATTCATATACGCTACTTCAGTTAATGGAACTTGCGTGTATACGCAACTTTTATTAAGGCAACCAGCGTATATCCTAAAAACTTATGATTCAGTTAATTTTTCATATGTTGACCTTTAATCAGTGCATCAGAACCATATAAACAATAACTAGGTGCAGTAAAATAGAACAGACAATCACACACACATGAACACAAGATATAAGGTGGAAACCCAATGTGGGTGAAAACTACCTGCTGCAATCATCTCTATCTTCTTTTAATAAGAAACTTCTTTTTATAATTTTTGTACTGGTGCAGTCTTATACCAGTACGCAGGCTTCTACATACAGAAGGCTACAACCTTCTCTCATTCTCCAGCTTCTCCTTGAAGGAAGCTACAACCCTCTAGCTCTTGCACTAGCTGGTGTGTTTACTAGTATGTAGGTGCAGGCCTACAGAAGGCTACAACCTTCTCTTTTCTTTCAGGGACCACGTTTCATAAATTTTCAGACTGGATCCATCAATAACATCAATCAAACATCAAATTTATCTGCATCAACCAATCTCCTTTGCACCAATCAAAAATGAATCAATCAATCACTTCTCAGAATGTTATAACCAGAATATAGTAACAATAACCAAAACCCAAGCCAGAATCCAAAACACTGCAACAACAAACAAAAGTAGCTAAAGCATATTTTATGAGGTATACGCTACTTCAATGTGTAAAACCTGCATACATACGCCTTCTGCTCAAGGTGAACCTACGTATACGATGTTTTGATATGCAGAACCAGCGTGTATACACACCTCTGCTAAAGTGAACCTGCGTACAGATATGTAAATGATGATTTAAACTTTACAACAATTCCAGACATCAGTTATACCCAAATCATCATATTTACAGATTACAACATGCGCCAGTTATTCAGATAAAAGATAAAAACCACACAAATATACTTCTCTTCAAGCCTTAAGATCTTGACCCATCAATAGAACTTATCCTTCATCAAGCGTTCAGGTTCGTCCTTGATTCAGATCCAATTGTGCACCATAACCCAATAACCTGTATTCTAGATCTTGCTCTTCATTAGATGTTCAATTCATGAGTACCTCTGCCTAATGATCTTCTCTTCCTTTTATAGTCTTAGGCCTTACTCAATACCATGGTCCAAAACCACTTAGAATCAATACGTTGGACCAAATACCTGGGGTCAACACTTTGGACAAGATACCTTGGACCAAAACCATGGACCAAATATCACAGACCAAAACTAAGTTTTCCAACATGTACGTGCCTTTCCTTCCGTGAAAGTGTGTGTTTATGCTATACGCATCTTTTAGTCTGTGAACCCGCGTGTACACGCAACTTGGTCAATGGGAAACCTGCGTACACCTCTCTTCCTTCATTCTATGAGCCTTAATTGTCATAAGTCATCTGTGTGAGTTGCCATCAAGGACAACACCTGTGTCATAGAGCCAAATCTGTATCATAATGCCAACAATCTCCCCCTTTGGACTTGATGGCAACCCCAATTCACTCTCCCCCTTTGTCATCAAGGGAAAAGGGTTATGCTCCCCCTGAGTACATGCTGAATTCTTTAATATGTTGAAGGGTGTTGTCCATGCTCCCCTAGAATATAAGCAAGGTTTGCAAAAATATGACTCTATACATACATCATAAATGACCTTCCTATCACTAATGACTCATACATACATCCATCTCCCAACCAAGTGGGGATATACCAAGTTTGACTCATCCACCCAACCAATTTGGTATATATCAAATGTTCATACATGTCAGAACATTACATCATCAATCCCATGCGTAGTGGGGAAAATAAATAGGTTGTTTCATGACCTTGACAATAAAATATATACATGACATAGAGATCAAATATCTAAAACAAGACTATGATAGTTATCAGCAACTATCATCAGCCACATCTGTCAAGCACCATCTAGACCAACAACCATGATCTCCCCCTGAACCTATACCACCTGAATAAAAAACAATTGTGAATTTGTACCAAGATCTTCTAAGATAATGCCAACAATGCATTACTATAAGTATATGCTCCCCCTGAACCTGTGCCAGATGATCACTATCAGACCCATATCAGACACCTTTCATCCTCTGTTTTTCTTCAAACCAACATATATGTCACTATATCCACAACAATCGGCGTATGTACGGGAATACACTTCATGAAACTTGCGTACAACCACTTTTCTCTGAAATAGATAAGTTTTAACAGCAAAATGATGCATCAACTACTCCCAGCTTCTATCTGAGATATTCAAATGTCTCTCTAGGTAGTGGTTTAGTGAATATATCAGCAACTTGTTCTTTGGAGGGAACATACTCCAATTTTACCTTTTGTTCAAGCTCTTATTCACGTAGAAAGTGATATTTGATGGGTATGTGCTTGGTCTTGGAATGCATGACTGGATTCTTCGAAATACTGATTGCACTTGTATTATCACATATAATGGAGATGGATGGAGTACATGTGATCTGAATGTCTTGCAATGTTTGCATCATCCAAAGGAGTTGTGTGCAACATGATGCAATAGCCACATATTCTGCTTCAGCTGTAGATAATGCAATTGAACTTTGTTTCTTGCTGAACCAAGACACTAATCTGGAACCCATATAGAATGCACCACCACTAGTTCTTTTTCTGTCATCCATGCTTCCTGCCCAATCTGCATCTGTATATGCATGAAGTGTAAGATTTGTATCCCTAGGATACCATAAACCAAAATTCTGAGTTCCTTGAAGATATTTGAAGATCCTTTTGAATGCCTGAAGGTGTGATTCCTTTGGATTTGCTTGTAATATTCCAACTATTCCCACTGCATGCATGATGTTTGGATCGGGTACCTGTTAGATAAAGCAAACCGCCAATCATGGATCTGTAGGTTGGTTGATGTACTGTTGTTGATTCATCATTTGAGCTAAGACTGCATATTGTTACCATGGGGGTACATACTGGTTTAGAATCTTCCATGCCATATTTTTTTAAGATCTGCTTGAGATACTTGGTTTGTGATAGAAAAATACCATATTTATTTTGTTGAACTTGTAGGCCGAGAAAATATGTGAGCTCACCAAGTAGGGACATTTCAAACTCTTGCTACATTACCAAAGAAAAGTTTTGACTCATGGCTTCTTCATTGCTACCAAAAATGATATCATCAACATACACTACAAGTATTAGCAATTTATCATTATTAATCTTTGTATAAAGATTTCTATCAGCTGATCCTTTTGAAAAGCCTCGTTGATGGAGGTATTTGTCAAGACAGTAATACCAGGCCCTTGGAGCTTATTTTAGACCATAGAGAGTCTTTCTGAGTCGGCATACAAGTTTTGGATCATTTCCAAGGATGAATCCGTCTAGTTGCTCAATTATACTTCTTATTCTAAGTCTCCATTAAGAAAGGCAGATTTTACATCCATTTGGTATACTTTGAATTTCTGAAAGCTAGAAAGAGCAAGGAACATTCTTATGGATTCAAGTCTAGTAGCAGGTGCAAAAGTTTCTTCAAAATCTATACCTTCTTGTTGAGCATATCCTTTACAAACAAGTCTGGCCTTGTTTCTGATAACTTCACCATTTTCATTCAGCTTGTTTTTAAATATCCATTTGGTTCCTATGATATTCTTATCATGTGGTATAGGAACTAATTCCCAAGTATTATTCTTTTCAATTTTCTCAAGTTCTTCATTCATGGCCTTGACCCAACATTCATCTTTTCATGCATCACTTACATTTTGAGGTTCGATGGATGAAAGCAATGTTAGATAGATTGAAGCTTCTATAATAGTTCTTCTCGTCTGCACACCTGCCTCTTTCTGTCCCAAAATTTGAGTCTCTAGATGATTTTTGCGAATATACCTAGATGGATTCTTTTCTTCTACCATTATTTGTTCTTTTGGTGCTTCATTGGATTCTTCTTTAAGATTTGTCTGATTTGATGTGGAAGGATAATCCTCATCTTCTTCACACTCTTCAGTTTTTACCTGCTTTCGATTTTTGCCTGCTTCATCAACCACAACATTAATACTTTCAATAATTTTCCCAAGTCTTTTATTATAACACTTATATCCTTTACTTTAGGAAGAGTAACCAAGGAGAATGCCTTCATCTGCTTTCGGTTCAAACCTGCCAAGTTTTTCATCAGTCTTTTTTGTTAACACCCAGGTTGTTCCCTTTGACTCCCAAGGGAATACGGCCGGGGTAACCACTAACCAATCTTTAGATTACAGCTTCTAGCCCAACTGTAATCAGAGAGGGCTCTCTCTTTAA
>APFE030662117.1:17806-48264 GCA_000404065.3 Pinus taeda | reverse complement strand
TTACCGTCAGCAGATCTGACAAGCCGCTCCATCCTCCTCTTCGATCGCATGCATTAATTATTCCACAGTGGGAATGATCCTGAGCTTTCTTCCTCGTACGCCTTCGGTGAGCCATTCGGTGCATTCCCATCAAATCACTCTTCTGTCTCAACTGGCTTGCATTCATGAATCTGGATCTCCCATCCCCTTCACCTGTCCAACTCATTTCTTCTGACGTATTCGCGTGTTGCCTGTGCATGATCCTCATTAATAATCGTTGCCAAATCTGTCCAATCCCTGTTGGCACCAATCGATTTCCATTGGCTATCTACCATGTTGTCTCGTCCTTTACAGCCCCAATTTGCCAGGAAGTCAGCCGCGCGATTCCCATTTCTCCTAACATGGCAAAATACTTTGTAATCAATTCTTCTTAGCAAACCTGCTATCTCCTGAACAACTCCGGCTGTCCTCCAACTGTTTTTTATTCGTTCCCAATCTCTACCATTACTAAGTTTCTTCAAAATATCAATCACAATCTGAGAATCACCAACTATTTCCAGGCTTGTATAACCATTTCTGATTGCAATCCTCAGCCCTTGGTGGATTGGCCAAAGTTTCGCCTCATTATTCATCATTTCCCCACCCCATTCTGCATAAATCCACCTTACATGTTCCTGACTGACGCGAAAAATACCTCCAAAACCAGCATTGCCCGGATTCCCCTTCGATGCTCCATCGAAGTTTAATTTAATAAAGTTATCTCTGGGATAGATAAAGATATCATGATTTTGGATTCGATCATTATGCCTGCTACTATGTTTCTGAAAAACCATCTCATATTTTAAGTTTAGGCTGTTCATAATCATCTCCTCTGTGAGGTTCGCTTTCCAATCCTCCTCATCCCATTTCTCCACCAATATTGTTTCCCTCATTAAGCTGACCGCCCGTTTCCATACAATTTCCAGATCTTTGGCTTTGTCCTGAAAGATCCGACGATTCCTTTCTTTCCAGACCATCCATAGAACGAAACCTGCAATAAGATCCCAAGCTCTGCTAACAACTTTGCATTGAAATTTCTCCTGATTCCAGTGGAAAATGATTGCGTTGATGTCTCTGAGACCCGTCTCTGGTTTGCCAAATATCTTTCTTATATCCCTCCATACTTTCTTAGTGAATGAGAAGTTAATCAGGAGATGGGATCTGTTCTCTTCTGCATTTTTACATAGACAGCATCTTGAAGGTTCGCTGAACCCTTTTTTTTGAATTCTGTCCCAGGTTAAAATCTTGTTCTTGGCTACAAGCCATAAGAATAAGGAAACTTTCGGCCACCATTTACTTCCCCATATATTTTTCCAATCTAGATTCTCCACATCAATAGCCTGTGTCTCAGATAGATAGTAGGCCTCTTTAACAGTGAAAGAACCTTTCATGGAATTCCCCCATCTAAGAATGTCTCTACCCTCGCGGGCTTTAATTTTCCTAGACTCCACCTCCTTCATGTATGCTTCTTGTTTCTCTTGGTTTATATCGCATTCCCATTCACTTGGATTTTTCCATTTTCTCCATATTCCATCCAGTTCATTCTCTTTCCAATAATATTTGACATGGTTTCGATATCCCCCTATTTTTTCCTGTAACTGTTGGATCGATTGAATTTTGCTCATTTTTTCCTTCTGCTGCCATTTTTCCTCCCAGAAATTGGCTTCCCCTCCACCTCGGATTTCCCAGAAAATATGGTTTTCAACAATATCTCTGTTCTGTCGGGCTAGGTCCCAGATTGTTGAACCCTTGGGTGTTTCCCTCTACCTTAAAATGTCAACTGATGTGTTTCACATGTTGTATTTGCATCTCCAAATGACTTTCCACAGGTCATTACCCCCCCTTAGCCAACGCCACCAAAGATTTGCTCCTAACACCTTATTAAGTCTTTCCGGGTCACGTAATCCCAAACCTCCTTTTTCCTTCCTTTTTGTTAAGTGATTCCAAGAAACAAGGGCCCATTTTTTCTGCTGATTTGTTCCTCCCCAAATGAACTTTCTCATGATTTCTCTAATTTTTGAATAGATACCTAAAGGCACTGCCATTATCGACAGGGGATATATGGGAATAGCTTGAAGGATGGATTTCACCAGCACTATCCTCCCTGCCATATTCAGGGTTCTAAAAGCCCAGTTCGCAACTCTGTTTCTCAGTTTGTCCAAGATTCCTTGCTAGTTTTTCAATCTTTTGGAAGTAAAGTCCAACATATTCCCCAAGTATTTCGTTGGCAACTCTCCTCTTCTGAAGCCCAGCAGTCTTATGAGATGAGTTTTAATCTGTTCCATTGTGTTGAATATAAATACACAATATTTGTCTCTATTGATCTCGAGCCCGAAGGCTTCTGTAAATAAGTCCAAAATCTTCTTCAACTGTCTCACTTCTTTCACAGTTGGTTCCCTGAAAAGCATAATATCATCAACAAATTGCTGATGAGTTAGAGGCAACTCATTACCCCATAGCTTCAAGCCCTTGATTTTGTTCGCTGCCCATTCCTTTTTAATGTATCTACCAAGGCCTTCTGTTGCCAATATGAAGAGAAACAGAGATAATGGGTCTCCCTGTCTGATTCCTCTAGATGCATTAAAAGTTTTTGAGGGAGTTCCATTAACGAGTATGGAGAAGATCGGGGATGAAATTAGACTATGAATCCACTTTACCCATCTCCTACAAAAGCCAAAACTTTCCAGAACCTCTCCCAAATATTTCCAGTTCAGTCTATCATAGGCTTTCGACAAGTCTAATTTAATCATCATACCCTTTTGGTTTTTCATTTTTAGAGAGTGGATGACCTCTTGGGTAACTACTAGACCATCAAGGATTTTCCTACCTTCTACAAAACCCGTTTGTTCAGAAGATATTAACTTATCCAACAGAGGTTTCAATCTTTTAGCAATCAACGATGTTATTATCTTATATATGACATTGCATAATGCTATAGGTCTAAACCCATTAGCATCTTCTAAGTTATCATTCTTAGGAATCAAAGCATAGAAAGTGGAATTAATAGCGGGCCATACCTTCTGGTTCATCCGGGATTCTTCTATCAACTCTAGGATTTCTCTCCCCAGAAAATGCCAGCTCGCTTGAAATAATTCAATCGTGAAGCCATCTGGGCCTAGAGCAGTACCTTTTTCATGGATTTAACAATTTCTTCTACCTCCTCTAAATTAGCAGCTCTCATCAAAGCATTATTTTGGTCTTCTGTAACTAATCGGGGGATGGCTGAGCATATTTTCTTTATAGCTTCTGATCTGTCTACTGATGGTTCAGCTAAAATATCTTTGTGATGGTCCACCAGCACCTGTTCAATCCCTTCTTGTTCCACTACTCTCTCTCCATTCTGATCTTTGATGGACAATATCCTATTTCTTTGTCTGTGTTGGATCATTGCCTGATGGAAAAATTTAGTGTTTCTTTCCCCTTCCCTTAACCATTTTATTCTTGATTTCTGCATCCACAACACTTCTTCTTGTTTCCGCCTTTCCTCGAGTTTTCCAAGAATTATCCCCTCCTCTCTAATGCTTTCCTCTGTCCTACCTTCTATGATTATCTTCTGTTGCAGAGATTCCATTTCCCCTTCCAGTTTTTGTTTTTCCTCCAAAATATTACCAAACTCCTCCTTGTTCCATTTCTTGATTTTCCCTTTCAATTCTTTAAGTTTTAGTTGGAATGTATGCATCTTTCCTTTACCCTGGGCTGAGCTCTGTGTCCACCATTCTTCCATCTTCTTAATAAATCCCGGATCTCTTAACCAAAAGGATTCAAATCTGAAGGGTCTCCTTCCACAATTCTTTTTAATATCTACCTCTAGTCTGATAGGCCAATGATCGGAACCAAGGCAAGGCATGATCTTTGCTTCAATGAAAACATCCTTGTTCATAACAGGTTCAGATACTAAGAAACGGTCAAGTCTCGAGGCTATCTGGTTCTTACCCCCCCTCCTATTGTTCCAGGTACAGATTCCGTTGATTGTATGAATATCAACTAATCTTAATTCATCAATCATGTCATTGAACATACTCATGTATTGATCAGCTTTTCTTATCCCCCCCTTTTTCTCCTCGAGGGAACGGATTAGGTTAAAATCACCCCCTATAATCCATGCAGGTTCTGGATAGATTCTACGAATTGCCTTCATTTTTTGCATGAAGTTTTCTTTCTCCCCTAGGGTGGGTGGGCCATAAACCCCTGAAATGACTACTTTTTCTTCCGTTCCTACTATTCTACCAATTCCTGTAAGGATACTGGTCATGTTGGTCCAACCTTCTAGGATTATGTCATTTGGGTTCCATAAGATAGCAATTCCTCCCGCAGATCCAATATCATCTTGCCCCATAACTTCGTATTGAAGCTTATTTTTATTAATTATTTCTTCCAACTGCTGCACTGAAATTTTTGTTTCCTGAAGAATCATAATACTCGGTTTTTCTTTTTTTTTTTTCAATTTCTCTTTCATATATCTCTGTTTTCCTTTGCTATTTAAGCCTCTAATATTCCAGCTGATGACAATCATTTAAAACTTTTGGTAGGAGGGGAAAAATACCTCTGACAGAGGTATCACTTTACCTGAGTTAATCAGCGTTTCTCCCACAGTCTGAATGGCTTCACTCAGTGTCTTCCGTCCTCTTTTCCTGCTATTTTTGCCAGAAACGTCCATTCCCATCTGATCATTCTCCTGTTCGCTTGCTATGATTAACTGTTTATCCTTGCTCTCCCCTTTTTTTTCCTTGTACTTTTGAAATGCTTCTTTGTACAATTGTTTCTGTTTCTCTGGTATGAATCTGTTATCCAAGTTTTTCCATTCCTGAATTAGTTGTTTCATGATTTTTTCCTCCTCCACCTCATTTTCCTTCTGGTTCTCCACTTCCATCTGGGAATGCTCTGTCACTATTTTTGACTCTCCCACCACCCTTTCTTCCACTGCTTTCCCCATACTCTTCTCTTTTTCCTTTGTTTCCGTGACTACTTCCATAGGCGTACTGCCAAGCTCTTCATCATCCCCCAGGTTCACTTCATAGTCCTCGTTTTCATTTTGAAGGACATGAAACTTGTTTTGGCTTACTGTATTAAGGGGCTTTTCATGCGTCTGAGTCTTGGGACCCTCTTTGCCCTGTTTCTTCCTTCTTGAAACTTGTTGAAAATCCCTATCTGCCTCTCCCATTTCGCCTGCTTCTCTTGGATGTGTTTCTTGGCTTTTATCGAACTCTTCCTCCTTATTCAGCGGACATTGTCTGTATAGATGGCCGTATTCGTGGCACTTACGACATCTGAACGGAATATGTTCATAGTCTATTGGTTGTTTCCAGATATCATCATGGTAATCCAGTTCAATAGATTCTGGAAGAGGCTCAGATATATTCATATATACACAGAGCCTAGCATATGAGTTATACTTGCCGCGCTTTGTCGCCTCTGCTATTTTAACAAAGCCCCCAATTGTATTTCCAATACCCTCTCAGATTTCGGGGTCCCAAAATTCCTCTGGCAGCCCAAACAATCGAACCCAGATTGGGGCAGCCAACATTCTTTCATTTTCCGGGTTGTAACTTTCCTCCCAGTGTTTCATGAACAAACCCGCATTATTCATAAAATACAGCCCCTCCTCGAAAACCCTTTCTTTGTCCTGTAGATTTGCAAAGATAGCTGTAAAAAACCCTTTCACCCCCAATTTCAGATCTATATGTCCTTTTGGTCTCCATCTTTGGTGAATCCACCTGTTCAATTCTTTCTCAGTTGGCCAGTACCCTATGAACTTACAAATCAGCGCATGGTCCTTCATGTAGCAGGTGTATTCCTCCAGTTTGTTGCAGGGAATGACATATCTGGGATGTTTTTGGGCTCTCGGAAGACATTTCCCGCCCTTCTCTTTTGCCATAGGTTACCCATCACTGGAGCATTGTTTTCCTTTAGATTCCGCTGCGTTCTGGTAGTACTGGTTTCCCCCGCAACAACATTTTTGTAGGAGGGGATCTCTCCCCTCCCCTGTTGATTTTCCATTTCATCCTCAGGTCTAGTGTCTTTAATGTTAACCTTATTTCTTTGCTGAAAACCTATCAGAAAAACTGTTTAACTCTAAGATTACCTTAGGCAGACTGGCAACCTTGCTGCCCGCTGTCTGCTGCTCCGCGATTTCCGCCTGCGACGCTCAGGTCCTGCATTCCCGCTTCATTAGGGTTCCGCCTCCCATCCCATCTTTTCAAGGTCACTGTAAATGACCTGAAGTTGAGCGAAGGAATCTTGACCTCCAAAATATGAATGAAGAAATCTGAAAATCTCATCCAACGAGTGCATACACACGGGTTGCAGAACACCAAAGCAATTTGATATCCTCAATGTTTACAGAGATTTATTGCCACCGCCAGCACTCGTAATTGGTTATGAATAGATTTATGGGCGACTCACAGTCGATTCGTTTGTAGTTGGCGGGGAAGTCCACAATTTCCATCCAAAGTGCCACGTCCAGAAACCTGAAATTCTTTCTTGACCTCCAAAATATGAATGAAGAAATATGAAATTCTCGTCCAGCGAGTACACGGGTCAAAGAAATTTGATATCCTCGATGTTTACGGAGATTTCGACTTTGTATTAATGAATATTAAACAAGTTATTGTTGTACAAATTAATAGCTCACAAAATTATAGGTACAAATGGCAGTCAAAGAACATCTAAAGAGGAATAAGAACAACAAGTTGATCAACCAAATCCAAAATTCGTGCAAGCAGGTGCAAGGTGGCAGTCAAAAGGAAGATTTTGTGGAATATGATTCCACACTTAAAGGAGCAAATACAGTGATATTAATCCACTTGGAAAACCTTCACTTAATTTGGCCTTTCCAAAACTATTTCTCATGGTTCTCGAGATAGTTTGGAGTTTTAGTTGCAAATTAATTGGTCATATTGTTTAGTTTATAATATTGTTTTAATATATGATTTCATTATTAATTTTTTACTTTTTTATTTTCCTATGTTGAGGAAATTAAAATGATTTTGTAATATTATATAAATAGGATTAGTTTAAAGATGTAAGGGTTTGATTTTTGCAGCAGAGAGGGGATACTTGGAACTGTGTAAAGTTTTTCTTGAATATTATTTCAATGAAGCAGTTTTTGCTCTTTAGATCTGGGATCCATCACGGTGTTTAATGATCAGTGTGTTTTTCTCGTAAATTCACTTACATATTTTGTTTTTTCTACTATTTCTTGTTAAAACATTATCGAAGAGACATGCTAGGAACCCATCTACACACGATGCTCCTTTCACAATGATTTTGTTGTTAAATGTAGTGGTTGTCTTTGCAGAATCCATCCTCTGTTAGATGCTCTGTTGAGTAACCTTGTGTTTCTCCGTCTTCTAATGCTGCTATTGTAGATCCATCCCCTGATTGATGCCTGCAGGGCAATAGGCTTTCTCCCCTATTATTCTCGCATTTGCAATCTTTTATCTGGCTAAACATTGCACTTACTTTGCCCCAAGTTTACTGGTGGAAACTAACCTTCGAAATCCATAGCCCAATGGTCCCTTCTCTTGCTTTTTTCAACCCACAACTTTTAAATCAAATCCTTGCACTTCATAGCTAGCCTAAGATTCACTTATTGCAGCCACATTTTATTGGCAAAGAGAGAGCCCTCTCTGGTCTGGTAGGGCTAGTTTCCAGATCGAAAGCTTGTTCTGTGGTTACCTCAGAATTGCCTCTTCTTAGCCTTGAGGTTCATTCTGAGTGCTAACACCCTCTAACCCATCCAAATCACCCTCTACTCATCAACAATTTGTAGAAGATACCATGTTGATGGGACAACCAACTGCCAATGAAGCTCCAACATTCAAATATGTTTTAAATTATTTTTATAATGCTTTGAGCACAAACATTAATCTCACCAAATGACAAATTTTCTTCTTCAACACTCCTTCCATCCAAATCAATTTATCCAAAATATTTGGTATTAAGGGAAGCTCCATCTTGTCCAAACATCTTAGGCCCCCCCTTTTAAAAAACCCCTCAGAATCAAAGTCTCGGAACATCTGCAGAATATAGAAAAAAATTCTATCTTGTCAGAACTTTAGAGCACTTAATCTTATAGGTAGAATCACCTTGCTTAAATATGTTCTTTAAACTATGCCCTTATATCTCTTCTTGGCACTTACAACCCCAAAATCCATCCTTCAAAAGACTATAAATATATAAAAGGGGGGCAAAAGAAGAAAAAATGAGCTCTTGTAGCATGGGAGAAACTATGTAAGCCAAAGTTCACAAGGGGTCTAGGCCTGAGAGACCCATAAATCCTAGTTCAAGCCCTTGGAGCCATAACTTGGTGGAGATGGCTTAAGAACTCGAGAGATCTATGGAGCAAAATATGGAAAAATAGATATGCTCCAGATGTAAATGAGAATCAAATAATTTGGAAGCAAGGAGAAATAAAAGGATCAAGTCTTTGGAATATGGATTGGAATAACAAGCATCTCATTCGAGCAAACAAATTTAGGGAGATATGGGATGAAAACCTAATAATTTTTTGTGAATATTCCTTGTAGTAATGGCCCAAGCTTAAACAAATAGGGGAAATGAGATCTTTAAAAACTAGTATGGAATCACAAATAAAAAACCTTTTCAAGCACTACTGGGTGAAAATACAAAATCAACATCAGTGGATACAATGGGAGGGGAGCAGACAATGGCCAAGAAACATAAGCAAATATTCTATGCAAACTTTAATGAAAGAATTAGAAGCTTGGAAAATTAAAATACAACACAGGAATGACATTTTACAGTGGGGGCATGGTCCTAAAGGAACATTCAATTTAAAAGAGAAATACAATATTCTCGAAGGAGCTGTAGAGCATAATGCAAAAAACAAGTAGGAAAAATTGTGGGATGCTAAAGTATGGACCAAAGTAACACTCTTTCTTTGGATACTCATGCAGAATAAAATTGTGGCCTGGGATAGATTACAAAGGAAATGTTTCAACATACCAAATATATGTCATTTAAGCATGGAAAATAGAGAAATAACTAAGCATTTACTAATAATTGCAATTTTGTATCTAAATATAATCTTCAAACAAACAGATGGAAGAAGAGACAATATGGTTTCCACGATTGAAGAATGGACATTAGCACCCTTCGTCAATGTAATATTAAACATGGCCTCACAACTCTTTCTAGGATTTATTGTATGGTAAGTATGGAAGGAGTGGAACAAAACAATATTTAAAGATAAATCCTTAGATCTAAGGACAATCTTGCATTCTATCATGTGAAAAATAAGAGAAACTATTATGATCACTCCTTGGACAACCTAATTTGTGAATGTTCCTCAAAGGAATCCAATAATCTCTCACTTTAGGGTTTGAACCAATATGTTTCAGTTTCACAACCTTCCTTCCCTCAACCTAATCCTTAAAGTCACGACAAATGGTCCCCATATCCGGAGGGATTTTTGAAATTAAGTTTTGATGGAGCCTCTAAATGTAACACTGAACCTGCTAGCTGTAGGGGAGTTCTTAGAAATGAATAGGGTCAAATAATCCATTTATATGCATGAGAACTTAGTATGGTCACCAATAATGCAAGAAAATTCATGATTTGGAGTAAGGTATAATTGTAAATAATAGACTCAATCTCCAAAATATAATAATAGAAGGGGACTTTAAAAATACCATTTCAATGATAAAATTCTCCAAAATGGTTCACGATTAGAAAAAATCACTAATAGCCAGAGACTCATTGTGAGTTTAGAGAGAATCATAGGATTCTTACCCATGACTAAAACCTGCATCACAATCCATGTCCAAATAATTGGAAACAAACTAGCTAATGTAGGACTTAAATACAATAAGGAAGTTAAGAAGAATAATTGACAACAACCCATTCCAGACTAGATTAGAGCAACATGTCAAAAAATAGCAAACTAAGACTACATTCCACATAGAGGTTGTTTATATTGGGGGTGTCTCCATCCTCAACTCATGATGAGAGCCATAGATTCAAATGAAGGTGAAAGGCTACCCTCTATATGGAAACATGCATGGGATATCATACACTGCACTAGAGAAATCATGATGACATGCCCATGGGAACTCATAGAGAGCTTGAAACTAGTCATGTAGAACTCAAGTAAAGGATGATTTGTTTGGAATTTGAATTGCAAGGGAAATTTTGGGAGCTATTATAGAAATGTATGGAGGATCGTTTCAATATTATGACATGGTATGTATAGTTTTGGATTTAAAAACCTCACCCAATATCTGAGCCGTGAATATAGTCTGCCATCCAAGGGTTGCCTAGAGATTTTGCAGAGTTACTTTTCCTAGAAAACAAACTCATGGAGGCCTTGATGCATGCAGGGCTTGCGGTGATTATCAATTGAAAATTATCATGAAGGGGAAACTAAACCTATAACACAATTCAAAATAGTCTTCACCATTTCAGGTTTGGTCTAATTATCATTTCAATTTTGGATTGTGCTTCAATTATAGATTTCTTGATTGCATTATCGAATTCAAATCTTGGGATTATTGGATTCTAGTTATATATACCTTCTGTAGAACTGTTAATTCTGGGGGGCATGTTTATTTTGGCCTAGTGAATTCAGGGCCTTTATCTTGTTCTCATATCATATACCTTTCAAACCTCCTTCCCATATCTTTCCCCAAACCAACCCTATTTCATTCCTTTGAGTTTACTACTCCCTTTTGTTGGTTCTTTAATATTTTTCCTATCTTTTTTTTTTTCTTTGATTCTCCTACTTGGCCCCTGCTGAGTCCTACTCCCCTATTTTTTGCACATGATTTTCTTCCGCTACCCACCTAGCCTAAGGCCCACCTTAATGGCCAAGCATCGATTCTCTACTCCTCTGTGAAGCAAAAGGAGATGATGACTAGGTCTTTCCCTGACCTTTGATCATAGTCCATCGTCTAACCATCACACTTGGGCGTAGGCAACAATAATTGTTAAAAATGTAGCAAGAAAGGCTAAATTTGATTTTTGCCTTAATCAAATTGAGTAAATCAAATTTCCACATAAACAAGACAACCGAGAGGCATTTACCTAGTGTGACATGGCTCTTGTCACTTAGTTAGCTCAGTAAATTCAAGTTAGTGGGCTTGGATTTTAGTCATGCATCTGTGATTGCTAAATTTTAGCAATCTAATTATGTTATTTTCAGTTTTATTCAGTTAATTGACTTCTAACTATTGATAGAGTCATTTGAAGGTCAGTTGCGTGGTGGCACAACAATCTAACTCAAATATATGTTAGTTAACTGATCAATCTACCCAAAATAGCTTATGCATGCATGGAATTCAAATTGCTCAGCTGAGGTGGAGGAGACAAGGCCAATGTAGATGATTTGTATACTAGTTGAGTGTATAGTTGTTGCGTGCAGTTAGGAGATCAATTCCTTGATAATTGTGTAAGGAAATAGGGACTTCCTTATTGTTTAGGAGCTCGAATTTGCTCAGATTTTCACAAGGAAATAAGAGGTTGTAGGAGCATAGAATTGGCTAAGTGTTGGTTAGAGGCTCTCATTCAATAGGGAGAACATTTATGCTTTTGTAGGTTATTCTCAGAGCTAGAGAAAACAATTGTAATAGTTTCTTTATTCAACTGATTAATGCAAAGAGGCTTGAGGGGTTTTTCCCAGTTTGGTTCTCCTAGAAATCACCATGTACTTGTGGTTTTTCTTATTGCATGTCTACGCATGTTGTTCTAAATTGTGATTTCTATTCCGAAGATTAGTAGAGTATAATTGTGTCTCTTGTTTTCAGTTCAAAATATTGAGCAATTGCAATTTCTATAAAATTTCTACACGGTATCAAGGCACTGAAATCACATTAGAACCAATATTTTGAACTTGTCCCTCGGGATTTTCGAATTTGCAATAGTGCAACAATTTTTTTTTAGATTAAGGAGAATGTCTTTCAACGCACTGAGATTGGAGTATTCCCTAGCGGGTAGCTCAAATTTAATATCCTATAAGGATCGAATGGAAGTAGTGATTGATGATATTGGTGTGTTAGAATATGTTAAAATTGATATTGCAAAATGTCCACAGTTGGATTCACAACAATTAACCCAGTGGAAGAAGGATGTTGCAAAGGGAAAGAGAATTCTTCTAGAAGGTGTGAGAGACCACGTGGTCTCGAATATCCATGTAAAATAAAAACCATTTGCTATGTGGAAGACATTGACTAAGCTATTAAAAAATAATAGTGACCATAGAAAATTGCCCCCAAAAGCCAAACATCGAAAATTAGGATGCAGAAAAATGACACTATTCCATATATCTCTCCATATTTACACAAGTTTGAGATGATCTTGGAGGAGGTGGGGTGAATTCTGTAGAAGATGATCTCATGAGCCTAGCTCTTCTAGTCCTTCCAAAATCTTGGCACAACTACCAGGACTCTGTGAATGGAAGGGAAAATTTACCAAATTGGGAAAGGTTGTGGTTTGAGTTGGTTCAAGAAGAGTTTAGGAGAAATACTAGACATAGAACATCATATAGAGCTGAGGATGAAGATAATTTTTCCTTGGTTAGGAAGGGGAAGAAGAGAAAAGGAAAGAAGACCCAAAGAAAACCTAAATATAGCAAAAAATAATTGTAAGAAGAAAGAATTGAGCAAGACAATTTTTTTCTAGTACCACGTATACGGGCACTATAACCAAAATATCCACACAAGAAGTCTAACAAGAAGCCTTCAGGAGGAGTAGGAGGTGAAACAATGACTTCACAATTCGAATTAGACTTCACCTCGATAGCATGCATGTCCAACATTATTAAGGGGAGTGTGCGGTACCTTGATTCTGGTGACTCGTTCCATATGACACGGTGAAAGGATTTTTTCAGTATCGTGGAGGAGAAGGATCTTCGAATGCATATCAAATTGGGGGATGAAGGGTGGTACAATGCTACAAGAATTGGTATTATCACCTTTGAGAGGGAGAATGCCTTCCTCTTCACCTCAAGGTGTTATATTTGTACCTGGGTTGAAGAAGAACCTAATATCTGTAGTAGTATTGGAGGATAGAAACTATGATGTTATTTTTTGTAAAGGGAAAGCCTTTCTGAGACACATAGCTACCGAGCAAGTGAATCAGATTGGCATTCAAGTGAAGAACCTATACAAAATTGAGGTGGGAAAATGTGATGCATTGAGCAACAAGGCAACAAAAGTGTTGAGTCGATATGTTGGAGAACTCTAGCACAGGAGAACGCATCATCCACACCATGGTGCCTTAAAAATCATGCAGCAAATTACCACCGGTCTCCCTAAAGGCTCCCTTGACTAGCGAGATGTTTGCAAGGGTTGCACATTGGGGAAATATGTCAAATACACATTCCATGGCAGAGATATCAGAGCAGATACCATATTGGAGCAAGTCCACCCTAATGTTTGTGAACCCTTTTCTACGGCCTCCATGACAAAACATAAGTACTATGTAGTTTTTATTAATTATTTATCTAGAAAATGTAGATCTTATTCATGCAGAAGAAGGATGGAGTTTTCTCAAAATATGTTGAATTCAAGGCATTGGTTTGAGAAGGAGACTGTGAAGAAGGTGAAGGCCCTTAGGAGTGACAATGGAGGTGAATTTGTTTCGAATACCTTCAAATATTTCTATGTGGAATAATTTATTCGAAGAGAACTGATAACACCCCATAACCTACAATAGAATGGGGTAGTTTAGAGGATAGTGGGAGTAGCAAGATCCATATTGCATGATCATGGGCTTCCATTACATCTATGGGCAGAAGCATGCAATGCTGCAGCCTACTTGCAGAACCATAGTCATCATAGAATACTTGGTATGATCACATTGGAGGAATATTTCTATGGGAGAAAGCCTAATGTGTTTCACTTTAGAATTTGTGGAGCTTCATTTTATTCTCATGTCTCCAAGGATTCGAGGAGGAAAATTAAGCCTACAACAAAGTTAGGAGTTTTTGTAGGATACATCAAAGCTCCACACAATTATTGGGTGTATTTGCCTTCACCGAGGATGATAGTTGTGAGGAGAGATGTCAAGTTTGATGATGAGAAGGCTGTGAGATGCTCTCTTGAATGAGAGATGAGTATCTGATAATAGAATGAAATTCTAGATCCAAAGGAGGAGCCTTAGGATGAGCTTCAAGAAGTTGTGGAGCAACCACAAATGAAGGAGCAGAGAGGAGGTTGAGTAGAGACACCCACTCAACCAGAAACATCCAGAGAAGGGTGAAAGAGAACCATAGAAGTTGATATACTGATACATGATGCACAGGAGCATGTGGGACCTCCTACATCACTGCGTAGGTAAAGAATGTCACCTGAGAGGTACACTAGTTACATGGATCTTATGACAAAGCTCATTAAGACAAATCCTTCTTCATTTGAGGAAGTCGTTTCTCAACCTTCTTGGGTTGATGCCATGGTGGAAGAATATGAATCTATCATGAAGAACAATGTATGGGAGGTGGTGCCGAGACCAAAAGGGAAATTAGTGGTTGGTTCTACATGGATCTACAAAGTGAAGCATGAAAATGATGGGAGCAATGAGAAGTACAAGTCCAGATTTTTGGCCAAAGGATTTTCTCAAGTAGAGAGTGTTGAATATGAGGAAACATTTTCCACTGTGGCAAGGTATTCCTCCATCAGATCAATCCTTGAATTAACTACACAGATGGGGTGGAGAAAACACCAGATGGATGTGAAGACCACCTTTCTCAATGGTGTTGTTGAGGAGGAAATTTACATAGAGCAACCAAAAGGATTTGAGATATATGATTGAGATTGACATGTGTGTAGACTCAGGAGAGTATTGTACGGTATCAAATAGACACCCTGAGCATGGTACACTCGGATCGAAAATTATCTCGGTGGATTGGGCTTCACCAAAAGTGAAGAAAATGTGTACCTCTATCACATTGTGGTAGATGGTAAGTTGCTTATTCTTGTTTTGTATGTTGACGATTTAATATTGACAGGTGATGAGCAGTTGATCTGCTCTTGCAAAGAGGATCTTACAAGGGAATTTGAGATGTAAGACATGGGCTTAATGCATTACTTCCTTGGGATGGAAGTATGGCAAGGTGATGGTGAATTGTTTATATCTCAGGGGAAGTATGCCTTTGAAATACTTTATATATTTCACATGGAGAATTGTAAGCCTATGGACACACCTCTAGCTACAAACTGGAGGAAAAAGAATGCCACTTCATGTGAAGAGGTTAATGCTACCATTTACAAGTAACTTGTGGGGTCTTTGATGTATCTTGTGAACACAAGACCTAACATGTGCTATGCAGTAAACAAACTTAGTCAAGTTATGGTGAGGCCTACCAAGCTATATTGGAAGATAACGAAGCATGTGTTATGGTACCTCAGAGGAACTACCAATTTTAGATTATTGTACAAGAGGATAGAGGGAGTGAAGCTCCAAGGCTTCAGTGATGTAGATTGGGTAGGGAGTCCATTAGATAGGAAAAGTACTTTAGGTGCTACCTTTAGTGTTGGGTCCACAACTATTTCTTAGTACAACATGAAGCGGAGGTATGTGGCACTCAGCTTAGCAGAGGCTAAATACATGGATGCGAGTCAAGCATCATGTGAGGTCATATGGATGACGAAAATAATTGTGGGTATTTTCAGTTAGGAGATGTATCCGACCGTGATATATTGTGATAATTAGAGTTTCATTAAGCTTACTGAGAATGTGGTATTTCATGACAGGCGCAAGCACATTGATATCCGAAATCATCATTTGCATGTATGTGTGTAGAGGAGAATTATGTTGCTACAATACATTCCAAATGAGGAGCAATGTGATGACATCTTGACAAAGGCATTGTCAAGAGGTAAATTTGAATTCTATAGGTGTAGAATAAGGGTGGTGAAAAATCCCTTTCTTGCCAAGAGGGAGTGTTAAAAATGTAGTAAGAAAGGTTCAATTTGTCTTTAACCTTAATCAAATTGAGTAAATTGAATTTCCACATCATAAGGAAAACTTAGAGGCAATTAACTAGTGTGACATGACTCTTGTCACTTAGTTAGCTCAGTAAATTTGAGTTAGTGGGCTTGGAGTCCAGTCATGCATGTGTGATTGTTAAATTTTAGCAATCTAGTTCAGATATTTTCAGTTTTATTCGGTTAACTTACTTCTAACCATTGATAGAGTTAGTTGAAGGTCAACTGTGTAGTGGGACAATAGTCTAACTCAAATATATGCCAATTAATTGATCGATCAACCCAAAATAACTTATGCATGCATGGAATTCAAATTTCTCAGTTGAGGTGGAGAAGACAAGGTCAGTGTAAGATGAATTGTCTATTAGTTGAGTGTACAGTTGTTGCATGCAGTCAGGAGATAAATTCCTTGGGAATTGTGCAAGGAAATAAGACTTACCTATTGTTTAGGAGTTGGAATCTTCTCATATTTGTGCAGGGAAATGGGAGGTTGGAGGAGCAGATAATTGACTAAGTGTTGGATAGAGGCTCTCACTCAGCAGAGAGAACAATTATTCTTTTACAGGTCGTGCTTAGAGATAGAGCAAGTAATTGTCGTAGTTTCTCTATTCAATTGATTAATGCAAAGAGGCTTGAGGGGTTTTTCCCAGTTTGGTTTCCCTAGAAATCATTATGTACTTTTGGTTTTGCTTGTTGCATGTCTATGCATGTTGTTCTAAATTATGATTTCTATTTCACAGAGTAGAATGGTGTCTCTTGTTTTTCAGTTCAAAATCTTGAGCATATGCAATTTATATAAAATATCCACAACAATAGAGTGTTACATGGATATTGTCCATGCAATGGTTCAAAGGACCATATCTAATGTGGAAGAGTAGGTTAGGAAATCAAGATGTTGTATTCTAGATAAACAAGTTGATCAAGATACCAGGGATTGGATATTGGATGTGGAAAACTCTAGCAAAGGAAAAACCACCTCCTATATGTAGACCACTAATCCATATTTTCATATCAAAACTTTCATGGGCATAGCCCTAACTGATTGAGTTGATGCCCAACAAGAATTGGTCATTTTATGGAAAATTGATGGACTAGGTTGCCAAGCTCAACAGGAAGGAAATACTCTTGCCAAGAACTTAACAAATATTGATTTTTCCTCCTTTGACAATGAAAATGATCCCTAACCACCTATTCAAGTGGATTCTCCTACAGAATGAAGTCTAGGAAAGCTAGTCATATTAAACGTGTTTTCTTTAGTGTCAATGTCATTAGTATGGTCATCAATTTAGAGTTTAACTTTTCTGTTAGTCATAGTTTATTTTTTATAGTCTATCAGATAGCAAAGAGAGTTAGTAATCTCAAAACCTTTAACTTATGTTATTGGTTTGATTTCCCACGTGGCAGACCAATAGTAGGTGATAACTATTTGTATCAGCCTTTTAAAGGTAATATAAATGGCCAGACAAAAAAAATAAATTCACATGGTTGCAAATTTTGTCTATTCATGACATATAACATCACATAAAAGTTTCTTTTTTCATACAACACATCGAATTGTGTAAAATTTCTCTTTCATGCAACATCATGAGATAACACACTACTCAACAAATATCTTTCATGAGACATATTGCATTACATAAAAGTTATCTTTCACGCAACATCACAATGTGTTGTATTACTTAAAACTTTCCTTTCTTTTGACATATTACATTGCATCAAGAAAAAATTCCCATGTGACACATTTCATATGATCTCAAACTTTCCTTAATCATGTGAAAAGGAAAATTTCAAAGAGAATTCCTATGTGATATATCACATTGATCCAAATTTTTCTTTGCTGCAACATATTGTAGAGTATAAATTTTCCTTCCCTTGCAATATATCACATCTCAAACTTTATATCTCCATGACATGGTGCACTGCACCATATCACATTGCTTGAAAATTACTTTTCACATCAGCGAAAAATTTGGTTGTTTTTTCCTTATTGCATGTAGGCTTTCTTTGGCTACAACACACCACATCACTCCAAATTTTCATTTGTTGTGATATATCACTTAATGTCAAAGTTTATTTCCATGCGACACATCACACTTTCTCAAAATTGCTTTCATTCTGACATAATGCATATTTCACCTAAAATGCCATTGGTCATGACATATCACATTGCTTCAAAAGTTCATTCACCATGACATATTTCTTTGAGGAAAAGTTTACTTCTAAGCAACACATTTCGTCTCCCAAACTTTCCCTAGTAGTGAGAAAGGGAAATTTTCTGAAATGGTATTGCATAAAGTGGTTTTAATAATGAGAGGAAATGAAAATATTTTGAACCAAAAGCATGGCCACTTCTTCAACCAACAACCGCTGAGACTTATGAAAGTTTTTCAATAATCACAATGATCACATTTGACAAAATTTTAAGAAGTTCAAGAGGAACGATGAAAAATATAGATATTGATGATCCAAGAAATCGAGTGAGTGTACTTCTTAATTTAGATTTGAAAGATTTTAGTTTAAATGGGCTTTTGATTTCAATGTATTTGAGTGGGAACAACATCGAAATAGATGTTCCTAATAGGGTCTTGGATTCTTACAATGTGTCTATTGATGGATGATCTATCAATATTTTGTAGTTAGAGTTGAAGTTCCGACGAGGAGGTTTGGATTAAAATGGGAAAAGGAAGTATTTCATCCTTCCAATGTCCATAGTAGGCATATAAAACAAAGTGAGGACTGAAATTTTGAAGCTATTGCTTTAAATGTAAAATAAAAATAAGTGATGTCATTGCACTTTTATCTAAATATTTAAAGGACTTGAAAGAAGAAAAAATGCTTATGCCCATTTTTTTTTGTATGTGTTGGGTTTATAACCATTTGATGCCAATTTTTCATCTACCCTATATCAAATGCTATGATAGACATGCCATGATTGGTTAAATGTGTTTGAGTGTATAGAATGTTATTTATTGTTAAGTAAAAGTGGCTATGGTTGAGTATGATGGTTGAATTTGGTTGAATAGAAATGATATTGGATAACTATGGTTGATTGTAGTTCAGCTTTGGTTAAATTTGGTTAACAATGGCTAACCATGTTTGACTATGGTTGATGATGGTCGATTATGGTTAACCATAGTAGACAATGTTGATAGGGTTGATGACAATTTACTTTGGTTCATTACAATTCTAATGGTTAAGTATGGTTGATTTTAGATTGAGCATACTTATATTTGTTTGATTATAATTTATTATAGTTGATAGAGTTTAATTATAGTTAAACATGTTTGAGTGTGTCAAAGATTAACTATTTTTAACTAAAGGTGACTATGGTTGAGTATGATGGTTGAATTTAGTCAAGTAGAGATCATAACGGTCAACTATTGTTGACTATAGTAGAACATGTTAGCTATTGATTTTGCTTAACCATGGTGAAATATTGTTGACAATAGTTGACTTTGGTTCATTATGGTTTTTACTTGTTAACTTTGGTTTATTGCAAAATGAATATGGATATCTTCTGTTGATTGTGGTTGGTTATAATTGATTATGGTTGATATTTTTTTTACTACAGTTAAACATATTTGAGTGTCAAAGGTTAACTATTGTTATAAAAGTTACTATGTTATAGTATGATGGTTGAATTTAGTTGAGTATAGAGCACAGGGATCTCATACATCAATTTAGTACCCAAAAAAGCTATGATCCTAAAGTAAAATTCATCAACACACACATGAATTTTACTTTAGGATCACAACTTTTTTGGGTACTAAATCGATGTATGAGATCCCTGTGCTCTATACTCAACTAAATTCAACGATCATACTATAACATAGTAACT
Source organism: Pinus taeda (assembly GCA_000404065.3). Classification (NCBI taxonomy): domain Eukaryota; kingdom Viridiplantae; phylum Streptophyta; class Pinopsida; order Pinales; family Pinaceae; genus Pinus; species Pinus taeda. Next base: position 28,467 of record APFE030662117.1, on the reverse strand, counting down.
TTTACAACAATAGTTAACCTTTGACACTCAAATATGTTTAACCATAGTAAAAAAATCTCAACCATAATCAATTATAACCAACCACAATCAACAAAAGATATCCATATTCATTTTGCAATAAACAAAAGTTAACAATTAAAAACCATAATGAACCAAAGTAAACTATTGTCAACAATATTTCACCATGGTTAAGCAAAATCAATAGCTAACATGTTCTACTATAGTCAACAATAGTTAACCGTTATGATCTCTACTTGACTAAATTCAACCATCATACTCAACCATAGTCACCTTTAGTTAAAAATAGTTAATCTTTGACACACTCAAACATGTTCAACTATAATTAAACTCTATCAACTATAATCAATTATAATCAACCAAAAATAAATATACTCAATCTAAAATCAACTATACTTAACCATTAGAATTGTAATGAACCAAAGTAAATTGTCATCAACCCTATCGACATTGTCTACTATGGTTAACCATAATTGACCATCATCAACCATAGTCAAACATGGTTATCCATTTTTAACCAAATTTAACCAAAGTTGACCTACAATCAACCATAGTTATCCAATATCATTTCTATTCAACCAAATTCAACCATCATACTCAACCATAGCCACTTTTACTTAACAATAATTAATATTTTATACACTCAAACACGTTTAACCAATCATGGCATGTCTATCATAGCATTTGATATAGGGGAGATGAAAATTGGCATCAGATGGTTATAAACCCAACACGTACAAAAAAAATGGGCATAAGCATTTTTCCTTCTTTTAAGTCCTTTAAATATGCAGATAAAAGTGCAATGACATCACTTATTTTTATTTTATATTTAAAGCAATAGCTTCAAAATTTCGGTTCTCACTTTGTTTTATATGCCTACTATGAACATTGGAAGGATAAAACACTTCCTTTTCCCATTTTAATCCAAACCTCCTCGTGGGAACTTTAGCTCTAACAACAAAATATTGATAGATCATCCATCAATAGACACATTGTAAGAATCCAAGACCCTATTAGGAACATCTATTTCGATGATGTTCCCACTCAAATACATTGAAATCAAGAGCCCATTTAAACTATAATATTTCAAATCTAAATTAAGAAGTACACTCACTCGATTTCTTGGATCATCAATATCTATATTGTTCATCGTTCCTCTTGAACTTCTTAAAATTTTGTCCAATGTGATCATTGTGATTATTGAAAAACTTTCATAAGTCTCAGTGATTGTTGGTTGAAGAAGTGGCCATGCTTTTGGTTCAAAATATTTTCATTTCCTCTCATTATTAAAACCACTTTATGCAATACCATTTCAGAAAATTTCCCTTTCTCACTACTAGGGAAAGTTTGGGAGACGAAATGTGTTGCTTAGAAGTAAACTTTTCCTCAAAGAAATATGTCATGGTGAATGAACTTTTGAAGCAATGTGATATGTCATGACCAATGGCATTTTAGGTGAAATATGCATTATGTCATAATGAAAGCAATTTTGAGAAAGTGTGATGTGTCGCATGGAAATAAACTTTGACATTAAGTGATATATCACAACAAATGAAAATTTGGAGTGATGTGGTATGTTGTAGCCAAAGAAAGCCTACATGCAATAAGGAAAAAACAACCAAATTTTTGGCTGATGTGAAAAGCAACCTTCAAGCAATGTGATATGGTGCAGTGCACCATGTCATGGAGATATAAAGTTTGATATGTGATATATTGCAAGGGAAGGAAAATTTATACTCTACAATATGTTGTAGTAAAGAAAAATTTGGATCACTGTGATATATCACATAGGAATTCTCTTTGAAATTTTCCTTTTCATGCGATTAAGGAAAGTTTGAGATCATATGAAATGTGTCGCATGGGAATTTTTTCTTGATGCAATGTAATATGTCAAAAGAAAGGAAAGTGTTAAGTAATACAACACATTGTGATGTTGCGTGAAAGATAACTTTTATGTAATGCAATATATCTCATGAAAGAAATTTGTTGAGTAGTGTGTTATGTCATGATGTTGCATGAAAGAGAAATTTTACACAATTCGATGTGTTGTATGAAAAAAGAAACTTTTATGTGCTATTATATGTCATGAATAGACAAAATTTTCAACCATGTGATTTATTTTTTTTGTCTCGCCATTTATATTACCTTTAAAAGGGCTGATACAAATAGTTATCACCTACTATTGGTCTGCCACGTGGCAAATCAAACCAATAACATAAGTTAAAGGTTTTGAGATTACTAACTCTCTTTTCTATCTGATAGACTATAAAAAATAAACTATGACTAACAAAAAAGTTAAACTCTAAATTGATAACCATACTAATGACATTGACACTAAAGAAAACACGTTTAATATGACTAGCTTTCCTAGACTTCATTCTGTAGGAGAATCCACCTGAATAGGTGGCTAGGGATCATTTTCATTATCAAAGGAGGAAAAATCAATATTTGTTAAGTTCTTGGCAAGGGTCTTTCCTTATTAGACAAGATTTGTATCAGGGACATACCCTGCTTCCTTTAATTGATGAATTAGTTCCACCAATTTTGCATAGATTTTGTCTTTTTCTAGATGTGATCTATCTATTGTGCTAAAATGTATGCACCTCATTCTTAATCTCGATCCAACTGTGTCACATTTCCTTCTTCACCCCTTTTTTCTCCACCTTTGACTTCACTTCATTATGTGATGAAAATGAGAACTATGAAGCTTCCAACTTAGGTTCCCTTAAATGCTTCCCCCTGCAGTACTTCCCATTTAGGTGCCCTTGAATTCTTCCTACTGCCGTGCTTCCCACTTAGCTTCCCTTGAATTCTTCCTACTACATTGGTCAAACATTACCCAGATCTAGGCATACCTCCACACCAGATCAGAGCTCAAAGGAACTATAAAACAAATGTTATACCCCATAAAACATATTCATCCATGAAATAAATCAAGAACAAAAAATAACATTTTTACCAACATTTTACAGTAACTACATGAACTCAGAGTCTTTCATCGCCTCAGCTAGACTGAACCCTTCACACTCATATGGCGATGGTTCAAGATCAAATTTCTCTACGAGTATTCTCCAGAGGCATTTCCATTTATACACGTCTCCATTAGCACATTTAAAGGTTTGTTTCTTTGAATAAGGATCTATCACAACCCAAATTTCCTGTTTTGTAATCAATTATGCATAAGATGCATCCATAAAATGTTCCCACAAAATATTGTTCCTTGGGTACTTGAAAGGAAACCCCTCATGTTTGCAAATGGTAGCGTAAACAAAAAATGTGCATAAAACATTCATCAAGCTCCAAGGAGAGAATCCAAATATGTGTGTCAGACGGTGAATGGACCAAGTTAATCCGTATTTATTCTTCACAACTTCAAATACAATATCCTCAAGATTGTAGGTGCAAGTAGCCTAGGAAGATCTTCATTAAAGGGCGCCTCATGGGGCTGATATTTACGATTCTTTAGCGCTACATAAAATGGACCAATGTAATGTCCCCCCCAGTCTGAAGACAAATATGTTGTAAATTATCTACATTAGGCAAGAGGGCATATAACACATTACTCAACAGTCTTCCATTTCCTGCACAATTATGCTCCTACGTCTCTCTACTAACCTAATCAACTAAAAAGAGATGGATGACATCCTTCAATGGTGAGATCTTTTCTAAAGTTTTCTCTCCATCTAAAACATCACATTGAACATATTCCATTGGACTATCGGGAGCCTAATCTGGCTTAGCCCTCCTAGAAATGCCATAAAATTTCTAAGGTCCACTAGGAGTATCAGATAAAGGCAACATTTTTGCCAAGCAATTTCTTACAATTCTTGTTACCCCTATACCAACGTCACTCCTTGTTGCGTCTCAGATTTCTCTTTGGAGATTTCGCTATTGGTTTAGAATTTTCTCTGCATTGAAAGATGTGTGAGTTACCAGATTAACAACTAATAATGCATTATAATAAAGAAACAAAAAAATTCTGAATGCAGCAAGATTCTTATCATTCAACCCATCCAAATACAAGTTTGATAAACACATCAAGATTGTGAATCCCAAGTATGCATATTTAGGTTTCATACATGAAAAGTTTCTATGTTGTCAAAATACGAAGTCGAGATTTACAACCTAGATATACATATCAAACCAAGTTTAAATGGGTCTGTGTTAATAGTCATATACAATTCAATGTATCTTTAATTCACCTATACAGACAAAAAGTTTTTAAATCATTTAACCTCACCCAGTAGAGCACCTCAATTTTTGTTCAAGTTTAGATAGATTTGTTTTAATGTTGATATTCAATGCATTCTACTTTCAATCCACACACCCATAAATGTAGTGAGTGTTGATGAATCCTTCATCGTCACCTTAAAGAGCACCTCAATTTGTGTGGCCTCGACATATTCAACCTGGCATTGATAGTGAACTTAGTTTACAGGAGTCTCTGTTAATGTCCATATTCAATGGACCCTAGATTCAATGAACCCAACTATAATATAATATATTTTCACAACATAACATATGTCCTAATTGATGCATCATTCTTTGACATAAAATTAAGATAATAGTGCTCTTGTCGCTGGTGAATACATAAATTTTATTTATACTTTGAAGCACAAAATAGAAGATAAAATAAATAACAATCTTGCTAACAGTAGGATTATGCTTTCTACACAACCAAAAAAGCTTAATATTGACCAATGGTTAAGCTAACATTTCAGGAATGATTGACAAGAGACAACAAGAAATTGTACTATTGTTTATCATCTCATTCTATGCTTCGGTAAATACCAGAAAAGGCATTGAAATTATGTATTTATTATGCATGATGATGAAGAGAGTTGTAATGAAGGGATTAGGGAAGTAGAAGATTGTAACACTTCGACACTTCCTAGAGAATCAATCTCATGGATGCTTCTCGAGGAATAGCCATACATTAAGATGAGTTGACTATAACACACTAACGATAATGAAATTTGTGGTGAAAGTTGATGTACAAATGTTCTTAAATTGGTTGAAATTTGAAAATAATTAACATAAAGACTAATCAGGGACCTGTCTTTCACCTTTTGCAAATAAATATCACCTGCAAAATTTTAAGTGCTGCAAGGTAGGCATGGGTATCTATATTACTATACCCCCAACCCTTGAAATTTTCTATGATGACAAATGTCTCCTGTCCCATTGGTATGTTGGAAGGATTGAATAAGCATTATTCCATGTGCAATCATCTTCTGACTTTTTCCTTGGTGGTTTGATATCAGAGGCAATAGTGTAAGAATATTTAGATTATTTACAATCCATAGAATATACAAAACTCGCTAATGTAATTACATTTTTTTCTCTTTCAGACATTACCTGGAACATAATTTGTCAAAACCATAGACAATCAATCATGTAGAAAGAGATTAAAAGATCAATAAGCTTGCGAACTATTAAATAACAAGTTAATGTCTCCTAAAGTGTCAACAAGTCTAAAGCATTAAAAAAAATCTATGATTTAGAAATTTACAACTTTGTTGTAGCAGCGACAACCACCCTCCAAATTTTTGCCTTAGCTTCGTTTTGGAGCCTCCCTACCAAACATCCTCAACAACATGTCTTGCACTATCATGCACATCAGCTTCATCTATTTCATAGAGTCTTGTCAGCCTGTGCATGCGAGTTTGTTCCACACCCTTCATAGGCTGCTTTCTAGACTTAGTGTCAGTTGTTGGTTGAGAATATCCCTTTGGGAATTGCGCAATTCTGGAGGGGAACCAACCTTCCCTCGAGAAATTGCGCAAACCCAGCTAGCCTCCAAAATTGAGCAATTCTTCCTGACAATCTTCCTCTCAAAAATTGCAAAATTCATCCCAAGACAGCTGCTTAACCCAAAAATCGCGCAATCGAGGGAGACAGTCACATGTTCCTCCCAGAAATCGTGAAATCCCTCTGGGATAGCCAACCCAACAGCTAGTAGAAATTGCAAAAATATAGCCAGGGAGCTTTCTGGGCTCAGAAATTGTACAATTCAGTCAGAAAAGCTTTCCTGAGAAAATTGCGAGGTCTGACCCAGGACATCTGCTTAGCCCAGAAATTGCGTAATCCCGAGAGACAGTCATCGGTTCCTCCCAGAAATTGCACAATCCCTTTGGGATATCCATCTATGCTCAGCCCAGAAACTGCACATATTTTCATCCTAGGCTCGCAGACCGATGCATGTGCCTTCAAGTTGACCGGTTCCCTCCGGGACCGAGAAAAACTGATTTGCATGCATGGACTGTTTTTCCCAAGGCAACATGCAAAGACATCCCTTGATTCAGGGATCTACTTTTAGCAGCTGGAGGTTACATGCAAGGATCATTTCAGAAACCTCCCGCCAAGTGTCGCTTTTCCTAGATTTGTGGCATGCGTGTCAGAACCTCAATTTTATCAAAACTCATCAGCCTGACACTACAGAGCTCATTCCTCACATCAACCTTGCAACTCTAACATCCCACATTGTATCTAGGAATTGTCGGCACATTCATCTCAGATGTTTCAGGGTAAGCCCGCTTTTCATGTCTCGCTCTGTGTTTCTTCCTCTTTTTGTGTTTCGCTTTGTGTGAGTGTTGTCTGCTTGATTTGAGTGAGTGCTTGCTATCATTTTGATGTACGTTAGCTTGTAGAAGCACCGTTTCAGTTTTCATTCACATATCACTGTTGTTGCATGCATGGCACTGTTTTTACACGAACGGTTGCCGTTGTGGCGACTTGCTTCACACACATGCATGCTTTCCCGTTTCTTGAATCCTGTACTTGATGTTTACATGTATGATCATTCACTCTTGTTTGCACTCATCTCATCATGCATTCAGACTTCTCATGTTTTCAGTCACCTGTCGGCTGGTTTGGGCTGCCTTAGCCTGGACCATGCCTTGCCCGACTAGCATTGTGCATTTCCGGAAGCGAAGCCTCTGTCTTCCCTCCAGAAACTTCGCAAGTCTCACCCAACACTGACCTCCAGGATTGCATTGCGCAAATCTTGGAGGTAGTGTCCTGTTGGCCCCAGAAACTGCGCAATGCAGTTTGCTGGTTGCATGTCACTGCTAACTGAAATTGTGCATTATGTAGTTTCAGCCCTCAACAGGCCAGGATGGAATGTGCATTGCATAGTTCCAGTAGTCAGTCAGCCTCCCCACAGCCTGAACTGTGCCTTGCACAGTTTTGGCAGTTAGTTTCCCGACCTCCCGACAAAAATTGTGCAACCTTCACGATCAACTACACAAGTATGTTGAAAGTCAGTCCTCAAGTTTGTTTTGGTTTTTGACTGACATATTGCTTTCCAAGAGTGTTTCTATGCCTCCAGAAATCACAGGTGTTCATCAGCCTCCCGGTAGCATAGGTACAATGACTTCCAGGAGAGCAGAGTCAAAGACACCGTTAAGAGTGCAACTGGGGATGCATTCTATCAAGTGTCTATGAACTTGCCTATCCATGAAGACATCACATTGTTCATGGACAAGGATATCAAGATGAATGACAATGACCTCATAGTGAGTAGCACCATCAGCAATAGCAGAAGGCATCACACCTGCACGCGACGAATGTAAGAGGAAGGTTGTTGACAGCATAGAGGCAGAGCCAAGCTGCAAGTTCAAATCAGATCCACTCATGATGAAAGCAACTTTGGAGATTGAGGCTATGAGGTGATGGCACACACAAAGATCGTGTGAAGGCAGAAAAAGGAACAGAGAAGGAGTTGCATGTGTTGAAGCAGAAACTCAAGGAAGAACATGAGCTGCACAAACGAGAGAATGAGTTGCAGCAGGAATAGATACAGCAGGGAGTGCAACATGCACAAATGGATGATATTGTGCTCGTACAAGTTATAGATCCATCCCAGCAGCTAGAACGAAGTAGACAAGGTGAGCAGTTTTGTTGATCACATGCAAGGGAATGTAACAACATGCATGTCATTGTGCGTATGCATGCAATCCCATCCATTCGACACACTCACCGAGGCGAAGACAAGAAGTAAGTCCGACTGGATCTGTACGTGTATTTTGACAAGTTGATGCGCATGCATGTAATCCCACCCATTCGGCACACTCACCGAGGCAAAGACAAGAAGCAAGTCCGACTGGAGTTGTACGGGTGTTTTGACAAGTTGATTTGCATGACCACCAACACATGCTTGGAGATCAGCGTAGACACTATGCATCAACATGTTGCTAGTTCAATCACACCCAGGATGACCATGCGCATGCCATCAGATGAGTTGGACGGAGGAGCCCTATCAGTGCACCCAGATGCAACGAAGGCAAGAGTTCGCTTGAGCAAGATGTCACCATTGAGCGCACGGACACCATCGGGGATGACCAAGCTAGGCATCAAATCACCACCTTCGACCATCACAAGGATGTCAAAGAGTTTGTCTCACCACAACGGTCTGAGTGTTAGTGATGTCTTGCATGGCTTTCTCAAGTCATTTTGTCTCACATGGGCACATGTGCATTGTAATGTAATGTCTTGCCAAGTGGAAGTTCAAGTCTCAATAGTTGAATGTAACAATCATAGAATAGTTGAAGAGTCATGAGGGCAGATGAACGGTCACAAAGGGGAATGTCAAGGGTCACCCCACCCTTTGCTATAAATAGTCCCTCATAACTCATTATAAGGGCTTTTGGTCAGCCAAGCTTCCATAGGAGTATCTTAGAGAAAGCTTGGGCAGTATTGTAACGAGCCTTGGCTTCTCCACCATGCAAAGCTAGAATATCTCTTTAGAGGAGTAGGCGGCAGTGCCTGTAACGTTCCGCTAATGGTTGGTCATGGTTGTATTGTATGACTCGAAATTTCACTTCTTAATATAACAGAGCCATCACGTTTCATGCATATGTCGTATTGTATTTCAACTATCTTGTTTACTCTAAATGATATATGTATATGTTTTCTTACGCATGCATGTGTAGCTATTTTCTGTATATGTATGTATGGATCTTACTGAAATGAGTTGTTGGTTTAACCATCACTTTGGATTGCTAGCTTACTTTCCTTCCATGTTGTGATACATCTTTGTTTGTGTGTTCCCTTCTTAAATTTGTGCTTTCACAAGTTTCCAAGGGGCACACTCACCTCACCTTCTGTGTGTTAGAACCACTCATGCACCTTCCTTGACTTACTGCATATGTCACACCCTTGCTACCAATAGGGACATCTTACTTGCCTCTGTGAGAAACCGCGGTCAAGGCGATACTGCACGACCCATTGCTGGGACTCCTACACCAAACGATCTGAGGTCTAGTTGGGGCTTCTTACCGAGGAGATCCCCTGACACGTTGGCGGGTCCAACACCATCAACATTTTGGTGCTAGAAGGAGGGCCAGATGACAAGCTGAGTCCTCACATATGTTTTGAATCTCTGCATATCTATCATGACTAACTACATAGTTTCTCTTCCTAAGTGTATGTCTTATGGAAACGACTTCATAATCTCAGAAGATCTCTCAGATAACTTGTCACATAAAACATACGATGGTGGAGGCTATGTAGCCTTGGTTAGGCATGCGGTCAGTGTTGTGGGATCATGTGAAAGACATGGAATCTTTGAAGAGTACATGAGCTGCACACTATTCGTCTACATGCTTTGAGGGCACCCAATGCACTGGTGTGACATGTGGCCTGAAAAATCTATTCATTCTCTTTCTCATCTGGTCGTAGAGATAGATTGTGCTTTCAATCACTTTAACCGTAAAGCACTCAACAAAGAAATTCTGGAATTACGAAAAAGGACCCGATGAATCCGTTGAAATTTTTTTTACACGCTTTTGTAACCTTGCATACCGATTTCCCAAAGATGAAATTGATTTGGAATTTCTTTATGGAATATTTGAGTATCTTCTTCACTTATTCGAAAATCTGAAATTCTTGAAATCATCCAAAACTCGCTCAACACACTTCGGTGATGGAGCTTCACAATCATAGGCAAGCACAGTTACTGTCACAAGTGACTTTCCGTCTTCACCTCATCAGACAGGTCCACCATAGATTTGGCTTGCAATATTTGCACAGATTTGGCTTGCAATCCTGTTGGTCTTCATTTGGATTTGTTCCCTCAAACTTCGTCCCCACATTCTGTTGATCCTCCAGATTGTATTGTCTTTTGTTCTTCTATTCAGACTCCTCACCTGCTATGAACGAGGATCAAGTTGTTGACGGAGTTGGTGTTATGCAGCCAACCTACACCATCATTCATGATGAGTGTGTGCGGGAATCTAAAGAAGAAATCGTGGTGAAGGATGACTCCCTTCCATTCGTGCCTCATCCACGTTATCCTAACATCCCTTGTGATTATTCCATTGTTGATTTCCCTTGTGAAAATTCATTTCTGGATGTTTCTACTTCCGATCATTAACGGGACATGTTGGATGTCAGTCTGTCATTACATTGCGGAGATGACACATCTTCCTCCGAAAATCTGTCCAATCTGTCATCTATCATTTCTTAAAACACAGAGGCTGAACATCCTTTCTTCTCATCTGTCCCTCTGTTATGAAACCAGCTCAAGAAAAGATAGAAAAGATAGATCAACGCCTTAGAATTCAGCCTCTTCGAGGGGGAAACCTCCTTTACATTACATAAATGAACAATTCTTGGATGATACAAATGAAAAGACCTCCTTT
>APFE030662106.1:2422-19919 GCA_000404065.3 Pinus taeda | reverse complement strand
TTATTTGTTTAAATAAATTAATGGTTATTAAATTTTTTTTACTATTGCATTAATAATTTTGAAAGAATAATTTAGGTTATATATATTATTAAATCTAGTCCTATAATATTATATTTCTAGAGATAAGAGATATTAGGAATAAAATAAATGAGCGAATATTAAAAGAATTTTAATTTGCTTGAATAACTTAATATTAATGGTTATTTAAAAATTACTTTTAAATTATTATTGCTTGAATTACTTCCTTAGAAAGAAATAATTTTAAGTTATATAAGTAATTATATATTCATCTTAAGTTAATATTATATATGTTTTATTTAAAAATTATTGAATTTTAATTCTTTCGAGATATACTATATATCTATATAAGCTATCATTATACTACTTAAAATACATCCTAAATTAGATATACTAATCAAACTATCCTAAGGAATAAACTACTAAAACCGGACAAGGGCCTATATCAGGGAAAAAATAAATTCGATTAATACCTAAAACGAAAAAAGGAAAAAAGGCCCTCAATAGATACAGGAGGAATCCACTAAAAAGAGAAGAACACAATGATGACAACGAAAAATAAACTCGAAAAGACTAAACCAAACACACACAGATAAAGCACCTAGGATGCCAGAGGGCGGGGGGGGGGGGAAAAAAACCCTAAGCCGACAGGGCAGGGATCCAACTCCTACTTACCTTCCAACCATCATCTCTGTTGAGATTGATGGGTCTTCGCTCAATTTCAATGGCTTCTCTTAACTTACGATGATGGTAACGATCTACCCTCGCAATGACTTTGGCCTCCTCTATGTAGACATGATGCTTAGTCTTGTCCGCATGCTCTGCAAGAGCTGAGGACTTAGTTCTTCCATGCCTCAGGTCCGCTGCATGCTCACAAATTCTCTGGTGGATGGAGCGCCCTGTTTCGCCTATATAGGGTGTCCCACAAGAGCAAGGAATCAAATAAACACCCTTCATGTCTTTGGGGTTAACAGGATCCTTCACAGACCGAAGGGAATTACGAATGGTTTTGAGGGGCCTGAAGGTTGAGGGAATATCAAACTTGCTAAGGATCTGAGCAATCCTATCCGTGGTCCCTTCGATATAAGGAAGATGGACACCTGGATGACATTCCTTAGGCTCTTTCTTAGTAAACGATTTTTTGGAAGCTGTAAGGAAAGCCTTCCGACCAAGGTGCCTGCTATATCCGTTATCCACAAAGACGCCAAGGAGGTGGGTTCTCTCTCTATCCAGGCTTTCATTATCCGAAATCCTGAGGGCACGCATAGCCAAGGTGTTAAGAACACCCATCTTATGAGCAGGGAAATGATGGGAATCAACGTGAAGATACTGCTCTGTTCCTTTAACTTGCTAGGCCTGATCTGTTCCTTCAACTCGTCCTGACGATGAACCACACTAGTTGGTTCGAAATGCGTCGACAATGATCTTTTTGATGTGATTTATGCAGAAGCTCTTTTAACAATTCTTCCTTATTTATACTTTGAATTATTTTTTCATATCAGTAACATAAAACAATGAGCATGAACAGAAAAACAGACAGTCACATCAAAGAACACCAGATATAAGGTGGAAACCCAATGTGGGTGAAAACCACCTGCTGCAATATGTCTCTATCTTCTTTCAAATTAGAAACTCCTTTTACAATGGTCTTGTACTGGTGCAGTCCTTTACCAGTACGCAGGCTGCAACCTGCAGAGAGCTACAACTCTCTCTTGTTTTCCAGTCTCTCCTGGAAGGGAGCTACAACCCCCTATTTCCTTTTCTTTCAAGGACCACTTTTCATAAATTTTCAAACTAGATCCATAAACATCAAGTGATCATCAAGTAGATTTCACAGTCAACAGCAGTAACCAGATCAACAACATAGAACTAAACCCAGAACACCTTATCAACAGAAAAATTCAGTCAACAGATAGTCATGAGACAGATACGCAACTTTCCCTTATTTGGCCTGTGTCGCTACGCACTTCACCCTCTGCTTCTTTGCGTATACCCGCAGAGTTCCTTCTGCTGCACTGCGTGACCACGCACTGCTTCTCCTACTGCGCTGCGTACAGTACGCACCCAAATACACTATCGCGCTGCGTACTTCACTGAAGCCATGCACCCAAAGACACTATCGTGCCGCGTACTTTTTCTGTGCGTACGCACTTGAACCTCCGTCACTCTGCGTACCCACGCACTGCGCCTTCGTCGCCTCTGCGTACCCACGCACTGTGCCTTTGTCTCCCCTGTGTACCCACGCACTTATCCTTCTTCTGCTCTGCGTGCCCATGCACTTGCACCGTTAAACACCTGCGTACCTCTGATTAGGGCCGAAATACAGTCAGATGCTCAGATCTGATCTTGCGCTCGAGAGATCACCCTTCACAGATTCGCTTTCAACTTCTCTTTTATATATCAAGCTTTTAAACCGAGAACCCAATATTTCAGATCTTAAGATATTCAATTTTCAAAAGATGCTAAAGCCAAATTATCTCCTTTGCTTTATATAGGCAAGCTCTTCCTCAAATCATGGACTAATACCACGGGCCAAAACAATAATAACACAATACCGTTGGCTAAATACCAAGGGTTAAACATAAGAAACCCCACGTGAGTTTTTCTCTGCCTTGAAATGAGTGCACTGGGGGTACGCACCTCCTGAACGGCTGACCTGCGTGTCTGGCCGCAGTCCCTGCACGGTGTACCTGCGGGTACGCATCTTCTGAACTGTTCTCCTGCGTACTTCTTAATTTTCATCATATTGAGAGCCTTGCCGTGGGTGTTGCCATCAAGTAGAACATCTGTAACATATAACCTCACCAGAAACATAATGCCAACATTGTGCAAGTTATGTATTCCACAAGAAGAAAGAAACAATATCATAAGGGAGGGACACACTTCATTAATTGCTGGACACTTTGGTGTAGGCAAGACAATAGCGAATCTCTAAAGGTATTGTTATTGGCCATGCATGTTTGATAGTGTATCTCATTTCATTACAGGATGTTCTTCGTGTGCAACAAGTAAGCCTAGCAATAGGAATCTAAGATTGTACACTCCAATTTTGATACCTTCACATCCATGGGAGAGTATCTCAATGGATTTTGTAGGAGGTCTTCCATTGTTAAGGAAATACCATGATTACTTGTATGTAGTTGTAGACAGGTTCATCAGGATGTGTATTCTAACGCCATGTAAAAATAAAATTGTAGCTGAACAAACAACTCATCTTTTCTTTTAAAATATTTGGGTTCATTTTGGTCTTCCTACTTCCATTGTAAGTGATCGAGATTTGTAGGGAATTTTTGGTTGAATTTGTGGGACATGAAAGACACTGAGTTGAAGAAGAGTACAACCTTTCATCTGTAAATAGATGGAAAAACTGAGGTGGCCAACATGCTAGTCATTCATCTTCTTAGAGGATATTGCAGCAAACATCCCAAGTTGTGGAATGAACAGTTGCATTACATACAACATGCATACAACAAGGCAAAGCATTCTTCTAGAAATACATCACCATTTGAGGCATGTCTTGGGTACTTTCCAAGATCACCATTGGACTTCATATTTGAGAAAGATGTTGCCATCGATGGTCATAGCGACATCGATAAGGAAAGGAAGTTCATAGAGCAAATTCAGTTGATACATCACACAGTGCAAGAACAACTGGAAAAGAGTCTAAACATCTACAAGGAGAGGCATGGCAAACACCGTGCCGATCATAAATTTCAATTTCGAGATGAAGTTTGGTTATATATTAGCAAAGACAGACTTCAAGGGGAAGGTAAAAAGCTTAAGCCAATCTGTTATGGTCCTTTTAAAATTATGGAAAAGATTGGTAACAATGCATTTAAGCTATATTTGCCTCCTTATATGCAAATATACTCTATTTTTAATGTTGAGAATTTGAGATTGCTTGAGTCTCCTTTGATTGATGATCAAGGAGAGTATGTTCCACTACCATCAATAGATGATTTCTCGCCATAATATCTTGATGAACTTCAACAAGATCTCATACTTGACAGAAGAACCAGAACTTCGAAGAGAGGGAATGTCGAATACCTTAGAGTGGGACTCAAGGGAAAAAAGCTTTCTAAGGCCAAATGGTTTCAGATCGAGAAGGTGAGGGAGCTATACCCTCACCTGCTAAACAATTATAGTATCTTTTAGGGTCTAAAAGGCTTCTAGTGGGGAGGAATGATCAGGTGCTCAATATTTAGCTCAAAAATAAATTTTCTTAGAATTTATCTAAACCCGAATGACCACATTCGTCTTAATGATATGATCCCAACACAACTCGTTTCACTAAAAACTGAGATCGTATGAAGAAGATATCGTTTTTTGTCTACTTTGCCAAACTGAGGAATTTAAAAAAAAAATTGTACAGTCACTGCACAATCAGCAGTCTGTACTATTGATGTGGTAGGTGACTAGGCAGAGTCAATGGAGGTCAATCACCTATCAGATTTTGACAAGTGGCATATTGTGGTTGGTTTGTGGTTTGATGCGTTGGCTTCATTTTATTGGTTTATGATGGACCAATGAGGGGGGACAAGTGGTAAGCCTGGAGGCTGCCACACGTCCCTCCCCAAAGGACCAGTGTCAATGATGCGTTGTCGAAAAATATTATGGCAGGCCGGGGGGGTGAAATTGAGACCTACGCTATACAAACTCAACAACATACTAATACACCACTGCTACAGTGCTTACCATACTATGGTTTCACATTAATTTTTTTATGATATATGTTAACAGTTGGGGGTTAGAAGGGAGCCAGCCCATGGGCCAACCCCCTCCCATGTGAACACCACCCAACGGTAATGGCTAGTGGCTAATCCATCCTACAGCTACACAAACCATAACGTTCACGATTATTGGCACATGTGACCTCTACCGCGAAGACTGCCAACGCAAATGGATAACAGTTTGCCATTAAACACGCTTAATGCACATAATCTCCACTTAACAGTTAATTAATCTACAGTTAACATTTAATTAAAATGCAGTTAATATGGCAGAGAATTTGAAAATCCTCCAATTTCAGAGATTCCTCCAGTTTTAGCGGGACTAATTGGAATTCCTCCAGTTTTAGTGGAGGTTTACTAGGAGAAACTATTTTGACCATAACTTCGGAAAAATTCGACCAAATTGGGATCATGAAAAGGTGTTCCTAGCTGATTTTGAGGTTTTGAGCACATTGAAGCAGGTTTTAGGAGCAATAGAGCATTGTAAATAACATTTTTTCCATTATTTAACTAATATAGAGCTGCAAGCCATGGAAGTTGGACCAAGGAAATGTAGCCTAGGAGGGGTGAACTCCTTCATCAAAACACTGTGTTAAGTGTTCATTTTGATGATTTACTGTACATTTGGTTGCTTCTATTAAACACTTTATTTTCATGTTATTTTTCTCATGAAATTAACATAAAACTTGACAAAATTACCTGTTTTCATTCACAAACACCATAAGGAAACCTATGCACATGAAGCAATTGACAAGCATTTATTTCTATTTCTGAAGTTGAAATTAGCATAACAAAACTAAAATTCAACAACAGAACAATATGAAATTTGATCCCGCAACCTTTTAGCAAGGAATCTTGGCGCTCACCATTATACCACAGGTTTTTAACTATTACAACAACCCCCGCGGCATTTATTAAGGGTGGTTATAATATTATTTGGCATAAAAAAGGTGGATCCCACCATTGTTAGAAACTCTTCCATATATATCGATGCTCCAACTATTATCCAAACTCCACCATCGTAACCTCCACTAATGAATTCTATGGTCAACACATGATATTCCGCCAAATCACATTATGATATGGGTTAATGTGGGTGGTATATATTTAATATGTGACATATATTTAATGTGGTATGGTGAATATTTATGGAGTTGTCTTTAGTGCGACTTTTTGGAGATTCCAGTGACGGAATCCGGCGGAAAAAATTGAGGTTAAATTTTGATTTGTATTATTTAAAATGGCTTTTTAACTGCATATTTGGATTCAACACCCTGAAAAATCTCTGGGACGCTTTAATTGTGCAGAAATTAGCTATCAAACTTGCGATTTCAATAAATTGTTGCCAGATTTTGACCGAAAAAACCCATAGGAAAAGCTTCCAAAAAGTCTCTTTAAAGACAACTCCAATATTTATAGCTATGGGATATGGCTTATTAAAAGCCATGAATTTTAATGCTTACGTGGAGGATTATTATTATATGGAGGGATAAGGTTTGTTACTATATGGTGGATATGTAATATTTAAAACGTGGGGATGGTGGGATATGGTATTTATTGTTATATAATTTATAATGTATTACTACAAGAGCGATGGGGAGGTTGGGATTTGACCCTCTGATTTCTCATTTTTTATTATAAAATAATGCCACAAGGCCAAGGAGGGAAGATCTTGGTTTTATGCAACAAAAGGTTTTTTTTTTTGTTTTTAAATGCAGAGAATATCAACGAGACAACAAAACTTTGGAGGCTCATTGTGGGAGTTCTAGGAGGTATTTTTGAGAGCCAAAAGTTCCGTTGGATTCCTTAGGTTGAGAAAAACACAACAGGAATAGTCATGAGTTATGTTGATGTAAAATTTATGTTTTTATTAATTAATAAAGAGGAATACCCATTGAATACAAGGCCCAGAGATGCAGGCTTAGAGATAGTTGAACTCCGTTATCAACTTGTTGGTGTCATTATTACATATTCATTTGAGCACATCACTTCCATCATCCTAATCAAATGTTTTAGGGTGCATCAAACCCTAATCTCAATTTCTACATGCCCTAAACAAGTCAACCTTTTGAATGCCTCCTTCCTAGACAACTTCATGGCCTGAAGACATCCTGAAATGTCCTCTAGAGGGACTAGTGTAGGTAGGCGCATGCAAGGGTACGTTGCAGAGCAGTTAAGTCCATGCCAGGGTGCTCTGTAGAGCACTTAGGAACTCTTTGACCTACACTGGGCGAGTTTGAGCGAAATTCACATAGGGTTTGGGGAATATTCTTATATTCTGGAGCCTTCTAGAAGATTCTCACACTTATCATCTCCTATGAGATCGAAAATGGATGAGGAATGAGTTAAGATACATCCTATCCTCTCATCCTTTCCTCCATGGAACTAATTCTAAGTATGGAAGGCCATTCAATACCCTTATTGATGACAAAACCTCCTCCATCTTCCTATAAATTGAGCACTCATCTAAGTGATCAGGGGCTGGAATTTGATGATTGTAAGGAGATAATGTAAGTTTAAAAATTGAGACTATTGTAACTGTCGTTATGCTACTAGATTGTCATGCTTATGATATGATGTGGATGGAACTAAAGCTGGAGGAGTGACTTCAAATCAAGCTTCATGGTTGTAATTCTTCCTTCTCTTCAATAAAGTATTTGCACCTTTTGCCATATGCTTATCTTGATATGTGATGCTTATATGTGTGAATGCATTTGATTCCATTTACTTGTAATCAATAGTTATTTTTCTTTGATCGTTTCTTTGTCTTCTGTTGATGTTTATAGGTACTTCTCAAGCATGTTAAGTACGGGAAGGAGTGATAGTATCGATACAAAGGAGACAAGAAGAAAGTGAAAGTACAAGTAGGTCCTCTCATTCTCTTTGTCTTATCTATTGTTTATAGAGAAAGGTTAAAGTGATTTAAACTGTTGTTCTAGATATAACTATTGTCTAGGGAATTAGTATTTATCCATAGTTACCAAATTCTTCATAACAAATTAGCGACTCCATTGGGAAACGGTCATCATTCCAAGTATATTATCACATCCTAGGACACTTTAGCAGCCCTTACTCCTTTTCATTGATAGTATTTCAGTCTTGTTGAAGTGAATTTTGGTCAAAAACTATGTTTAGTTTCCTCTTGAAATGGCTTACTATCACCAGTGCAAGCTTGTGAGGGACACAGTGCGCTGCATAGCACCCTTGGCTTAGGGACAATGCTTTGAAGCACACTGTCTCCCATTCAGGGCTGCGTTGATCCTCCTTGGGTCAGTTTTCCACCTTTGGATAGGGTTTTTCACTAAATTTCTTCTGTTTGATTGCTTGCTGAATGATCAATGACTGTCATGTCTTTGAAATCAAGATTGTATCTCCTTTGGTAGCCCTACTTTGACTTGATTGATTAATGTTTCTTAAATTATTTCTTTGTCATTATCGATCATGGTCACAGTTAGATTATAGTCGATTAATCTTTGTTCTAAAGAAAGTGTCACAAAAGTCTTCTTTTCCTTCAGAACAGAACTGTCGTAAAGTCTTCGTTCTTGTAAAAAGATTGATTGATTGTATGTGCATTAGTTTCCTTTTTTTCTGTTCATCATAACATTAAGGGAATCGAAAAGAAAAACTTGCATTGTGCATTGAAAAAAATTTGTGTGTGCTCATAGGAATAGTTTAGGGAAATTGCATTAGATTGTGCTCTTTTCTCTTTGATTGAAAGAAATCTGGTTGCTCTATCCCTATTAGCTAAGATTTTCATTGTTAAATTAAATGGAAAGAATGCTTATCATATTGGTTGCATTCTAGGAATTTAAAAGACATCACGTGGTGAACCTTGAAAGGAAAATTCCTAATCAAGATCAACTTAAAATTAACCTCAATTTACCTAATGGAGCATTGTCATCTAACGCAAAACATTTAGAGGTTCTAGGCTAGAGACGTGTTTCGGCGTCGTAAAACATAGTAGTTGTCGCTAACTTGTTTGCAATACATCCCGAGTGTGATATCTCATTCCACATACGTGATTATATTGTAGGTCGTCTACGTACCTTCCGGTATATAGGGTGGTGTTACAGTACGTAAAGTATATGGGAATGCTCTCACTATGCAGTTTTGCATTAGACAACGCTAATACGGATTGGGACTCCACGTACTTTCGGGTATATATGGGAGGAAAACACTAGGTTGCTATCAATCCTTAGGTAACTGAGTCAGCTGCCTTGTACACTATGATACAACAAACACATCATTTGTGGAGATTCCCTGCCCATACTTCTTGGTTCGCCAGGAGGTATTCTGTAGTTCATAGTTGTTTGGTAATCATTTTTTTCTAGATCATCCCTCTTTTGTTTTGTTATGTTATTTTGATTAAAATAAAATTAATTGACCACGGATAACATCCTCCACGACCGCTCCTTAGTTGATCTTAGGTTGAGACATATGGCGACGAATCTGGAGTATCAAGGAATTCCTTTTGATGGGAATCATAGTCCTTTTCCTACTTTTGGAAAAATTGGTGCTCATATGGCTACGTTATCCCTTCCAGGATTTACCATTGGCTTACTAGTATGGTTGTTTTCAACCTCCTTGGTTCAAAATGTCGTGATTTCTCCACAATCGAGTACTCCTCCAACTGGACAAAATCAACCTCCAGTTGATCCCAAAGTTGACCCTTTTCCTTCTTCCTCGATTGTCTCTTCCTACCCTTCTTCCTCTTCGCCTGGTGAAAGTATTGGTACTAGTAACTAGGTGGCTCAGAAGAAGAAGAAAGGGAAGAAGAAGAAGAAGAAGAAGAAAAATCAGCAAGGGGGCAACCAAGAAACCATGGATTTGAATGCAACTTCTGATGAGAAACCATCCCATAAGTCTCACAAAGTTCGATATCCATGCAAACTTTGTATGGGAGACCGTATTCTTTGAAATTGTTCTGGTATTTCTTAGATCTTAGAGGAATTGTCTTCTCGTTCACATCATCCTGTGTCATCAACTTCTGGAGATCATGCTGGTGACACACCATCAACTAGTGGTAGTAAAGTTCATGGAAGGAAGGGTAAAGTTAAGTTTCCCTATAGGTTATGTGAAGGGAATCACCCCATTCACCTTTGTCCCTATTTGGATGAAGCCAAAAAAGTGTTGGATAACTGTCCTGATTCTCCGCAGTGACTTCCATCTGGTTTCAGGAGACTCTCCCTTAATCCTTCACTAGTTGATAAAGAGTCTGACCCAAATCAACCGTCGGTTAGACCCACATGTGAATCCAATGAGCCTACACCTCACCCATCACAGGTAGAGGAAACAATTGACCTGATTTCACCTTCAGTTAATCGTACCTTTCCTGTAGAGAGTGAGTATGATACCACTTAGGTTTTTTTTGTTTCTTTAGATTCTAATGAGCTTGGAGACAACCCTCCTATTCCATCAAGACAAGAGGAAAATCCTCCCGTTCACGTAACACAAGGGGATAATACTCCCGTTTCTATAGTACCCCCTCCAAGTAGTTTGGTCACTTCCTTTGATTGGAATCCACTGGTAGGATGTCGTCTTCCTTCTTATGTGCCTTTCCAGATCATAGTACAGGTTTGTAATAGGATTTTACTTGGCACTATTATAGATGAAGGTGCATCTGTGAGTATCCTTTCCTCCACACTTTGGCAGGCACTTGGTTCGCCGCCACTTGTGCCTATTACCCAAAATCTGTTGGCTTTTAATAGAGGAACCAGTCAACCATTAGGGATCCTTCCTTAGTTGCCTATTAATTTGGGAGGAAAAATTATTTATCTAAATGTGATGGTAGTCCCAAGCCCTTTAGATTACAATTTACTTCTTGGGCGTGAATATGTTTATGACATGGGAGCTATTGTTTCAACACTCTTTCGAGTGATATGTTTCCCGCATGAAGGCATAATTGTCACCATTGACCAACTTTCATTTCTCGGTCCAAATATGGCTTCCATTCAACCATATTCCCTAAATGGTCCTTTTGTACCAATGGTATCTTCCCCGCCATGGGTCAATTATGTGGAAACTTATTCCGTGCCTACATCAACGGATGATCAATTCTGTGATTTTGTACATTATGTACTGGGGGCATTGGGACCAGATCTCTCTAATGTTCTCCCATTTGATGAGAACCTATTAGAAGTAATGACCTCTTATGGGTCATGATCAAAGGTTATGAGGATAGTTCCTTGTCTTATGTCAACCTCGTTAAAAAATGAAACCAACGATATGAGGATATTTCCTGGTCTTGTGTCAACCACGTTAAGAAATGAAACAAAGGGTATGAGCTAGTTCTTTGTCTATTGTCAAGCTCGTTAAAAAATGAAACAAGGAATACGAGGATAGTTCCTTGTCTTGTGTCAAGCTTGTTAAAAAATGAAACAAGGAGTATGAGCATAGTTCCTTGTCTTGTGTCAAGCTCGTTAAAAAATGAAACAAGGAATTTGAGCAGAGTTCTTGTCTTGTGTCAAGCTCATTAAAAAATGAAACAAAGCCCCATGGAGCAAAGTTCCAAGTTGAGTCTTTGAGTAGATCTCGTAAATCGCAGTCGAGTCTTTCACTTGATCTCATAAATGAACCTTCATTCCATCCACCGGATAGCCATGAGTAGTCTACTTACGTGAATGTAATGAAGCTTGGGGGGCATGCATCTAGAATCGAGTCATCATGCTGGGGGCATGTAAACCAATCTCAAGAATAGTTTTTCATGATTCAAGCTTGTGTAAAAATGAAACTGAATTCAATCATAGTTCTTCATTTCAAGCTTGTGTAAAAATGAAACTGAATTCAACCATAGTTCTTTGTTTCAATCTTGTCTAAAAATGAAACTGAATCCAAGCATAGTTTTTCATTTTAAGCTTGTGTAAAAATGAACCCATTTCCAATTTAACCCTCGTGATTTCCATTCTATCAGCCTCTTTCGTCAGATGAGCCTTGGTTTTTCTCCTTCCATCGTCACTATCTGCTTGGCCGATCATATGCTTTCAGTTGGTTGTTTTACCATTTTTTGAGGAATAGTTGCAAGGAGTGGTCTTATTAGCCAGCCTCTTCACATAAATCAACATGTTTTTAAATGTTCCAACATCACCGGAACCAGTTGCTATCCTAGACACCACTCGTTCCTAAAAGTGGATTCCTCTTGAAGGTCTTTTCAGACTCTCTAAATATGAAAAGATTGTTGAGCGCTTGTCCTTTTTAGCTCGTTAACAGATTGGAAACGACATCTACTCAATACAAGTTTAACACTTTTTCGGGCTTAGATATATTATTTACAAAAAAGGAATACGTTGACCGAACATGGTCAATAGGTTCTCTCTCGTATTGTTTTACGCTTTTTCGGACTTGAGAGACAAAACTATGAAAAAGAACTTGTGGAGTTTCCTTTTTGTCCCTTTTCAAACTCTCTAAATATGAAAAGGACTGAGTTATCTTTGTCGTTAAACTTGTTAAAACATAAAATAGTGACGAACTTTTCGATCATGAGAAGACTGAGTTTCACCTTCGCTAGACTCATTAAAACATAAAATAGTGATGGATTCACCTGAAGGGTGGAATTATACAACAAGCATATGTTATCCTCCTCAAGCTTGATAAAAATAAATAGGCACTGGTCAGAAATGACTAGTGAAAATGGAAAAAGGGGTAAACCACTTTTGGTAGCAGGTCACTCTTGAACATGACACTCTCATCTCATCACCATGACTATTTGGGTTGGGTTATCAACTTGATGGTTATCATACCATCCATCAATTTGTTTTGGGTCAATGCTACCAATTCATTTCAGTGTCACCGAGATGTTCAAGAGAAGTCATTCAACCAAAATTCATCCTTTGCAATACCATAAACCTTCATTTTCATGACCGCCATTCCTGAACCTTGTGTCGTCAGTAAAATTCCATCTCCAAAATCATTACACTCGTTTCGTGTCATTGATGTGGGATACATCAAGGCCCTCCTACATTGGGTCGCTTCTTATCGACATCAACACATTATCCAAGAAGTTGACTTAGAAACACCCTTCCAGTACCTTGAATCTTGCATACATCAATGGCAAGTTTCTTGCTTCTGGCGATAGGTTGACATCGCTGGCCTTCGACCGAAAGACTTTGTATGGTGTTCGACATCAAAACATCTATTCACACCATGCAGAATGTACTACAATACCTTGAGGATCATTATAATTATCAGTGGTTTCTCTTGCATCTGTTAACGAATCACATCTTGACTGATAATCAGATGGTGTCTTCCCATGTTCAACTTCAGATCACATATTCACATGGTTAGATTCGTACTTGAGCAAATGATTTAACAAGATAGAAGACCTCAGATCTATTTTCATCCATCCGGGCTACGATTTCAGGAAATGTACCAAATCATCCATACAATGGCTTTACATTTATGGTCATTCTGATCATGGGTCTATATCTATAGACGACTGTCTATGTATGTGTAATGAAAGTTTATATGTTGAGCATGGGTATACCTTCCCTAAGAAATTCATGAGAAAAAATCAAAATATTATGATATAATGTATTGTAATTGATGCAGATCACCAACCACTTCGGAACCTCCTCATCACATCGTAAAGCATATCACTCAACATCAACATTTTTCGACTTCATGCTTTAGGGGGTAGCTGTTACAGATCCATTTGGGAACATCACTCCCATCATCCAGATTAGTGTTTTAGGGCTCATCAAACCCTAATTTCAGTTGCTACATGCCCTAAACAAGTCAACCTTTTGAATGCCTCCTTCCCAGATAATTTCATGGCCTCAAGACATCATGAAACGTCCTCTAGAGGGACTAGTGTAGGTAGGCCCATGCAAGGGTGTGCTGCAGAGTAGTTAAGTCCATGCCAGGGTGCTCTACAGAGCACTTAGGCCCTCTTTGACCTACGCTGGGTGGGTTTGAGTGAAATTCACATAGGGTTTGGGGAATATTCTTATATTCCAGAGCCTTCTAGAAGATTCCCACACTTATCATCTCCTATGAGCTCGAAAATGGATGAGGAATGAGTTAAGATACATTCTATCCTCTCATCCCTTCCTCCATGGAACTAATTCTAAGTATGGAAGGCCACTCAATACCCTCATTGATGACAAAACCTCCTCCATCTTCCTATAAATTGAGCACTCATCTAAGTAATCAGGGGCTGGAATTTGATGATTGTAAGGAGATAATGTTATTTTGAGAATTGAGACTATTGTAACTATCGTTATGCTGCCAGATTGTCATGCTTATGATGTGATGTGGATGGAACTAAAGTTGGAGGAGTGACTTCGAATCAGGCTTCATGGTTGTAATTCTTCCTTCTATTCAATAAAGTATTTGCACCTTTTTCCATAAGCTTATCTTGATATGTGATGCTTATATGTGTGAATGTATCTGATTCTATTTACTTGTAATCAATAGATCTTTTGCTTTGATCGGTTCTTTGTCTTCTCTTGATGTTTACAGGTACTTCTCAAGCACGTTAAGTACGAGAAGGAGTGACAGTATCGATACAAAGGAGACAAGAGGAAAGAAAAAGTACAAGTAGGTCCTCTCATTCTCTTTGTCTTATCTATTGTTTATAGAGAAAGGTTAAAGTGATTTAAACTGTTTTTCTAGATATAGCTACAGTCTAGGGAATTAGTATTTATCTGTAGATACCAAATTCTTCATAACAATCATTTTCTCTTGTGTGCAGTGTTATTGATGTTTATTTTCTGTTATTTTCCTTTCAAGTATCCTATGTCATTTAATTTGAGCTTTGTTTAATGGTGATTTTAAATACATGAAAACACTTTAAGATTTTTAACAAACCAAGTATCAATTTCGATCGGGATCCAGATTATTGGCTATCTTGCAATGAATAAAATTATGGGTACTGTTATCGTTCTATATTTTTGAGTTTTAGGGAGTAAACATATAGGACAACGTCAAAACCAGTTTGGAAGCTGGGATCTAGCCCTGCTAGCTTCAAAGATGGATCTCTCTATAAAATTTAGCTATGTTTGATGTGAATTTTAGGCTAGTTATTACTGTATCGATTGTTTTTTATTGGATTTCTTGGTTGATTAAATTGTTATAATTCCATTGGACTATGGATTCTAAAGATTATCTGGATCTGCAAAAACTTTGAAGGAGTTTCATAGGGCAAGCTAGGTTGTACTAGTTGGATCTTTTAGAATTTTAAATGCATTATGAAATAGAAGAAATGTAAGATTCAATATAAACTATGGAGTAATGAAGGATCCCTTAATTTGACTTCAGAAGAAAAAATACAAATCACTAATACCCAGCATAGGGTGTTTTGTATAACATATCCTATTCATCACAGTTTCTATTATGTAATTAAGCTTTTCAGAAATTATAGAGAAAAGAGACAATGATTAAACACATGAACATAAGAAAAACATCTCCAATTCGTACACCACATGAATCTTGTGAATAATGTTCTTATATTATTGATGCTTCCAACAACTAGAAAATTACAATTCACAAAGGAAATTATATTCAATAATCAACCTATAATACTTCAAAGTATGAAGTATTTATAGAATAATTACAAAATGATTTACAAAATCATTGTCTCATCTGACACTACATTATTAACATTATCTAATCAATAAAATCGATCTTTTGCAGAATCATAGGCAAGGTGGACAATGACCTGAAGAGGTGGTTATGTTTTGGAGGATTTGGTTGCTGAATTAGCTTATAACTGTGTTGCGCTGGTTGATGTGCTGGATGATGTTCTCATTGCATGGAGTTACTTTTTACTCCAATAGATCACATAGTTAGTCCCACCCTTTTTCATCTGGAATGGTTAACTTGATTACCCTTTGGTAAGGAGAAACTAGTGTGCAGGTTGAAGAAGAGCTTACATGGCTTAAAATAGGCCCCAAGGCAGTGGTATCTAAAATTTGACAGGTTTATGTTTGAACAAGGTTATACCAGATGTCGCTTTGATCATTGTGTTTATCTCAGAAGGAAAAATGATGGCAGCTATATTATACTGTTATTGTATGTAGATGACATGCTTGTTACAGTTTCTAACATGGAGGAAATAAATGTGCTCAAAATAAAATTAACAAACTTATTTTCAAGGAAGGATTTGGGTGCTGCAAAACAAATCCTTAGTATGAGAATAACTAAAGGCAGGAAGAATTACAAATTAACATTGTCTCAGAGAGTACATACAAAATGTGTCGAAAAGGTTTAATATGTAGAATGCAAAACCAATTAGTATAACTTTATCTTTCCATTTCAAACTAAGTAAGGAGGTGTGTCCCAAGACTCAGGAAGAAATGTCTTATATGTCTAAAGTTCCATATGCATCAGTAGTTGGAAGCTTAATGTATGCAATGGGAGTTGTAAGCATGTACATGAAAAATCCAGGAAAATAACATTGGATGGTGGTGAAGTGGATTGTCAGGTATTTGAGAGGTACCACAAATCAAGCATTATGCTTTGGTGGTTCAAACATTACTCTACAGGGTTATGTTGAAGCAAATATGGCGGGTGATAAAAATAACAGGAGGAGCACCACAGGGTATGTGTTTATTGTAGGTAGAACAATTGTTGGTTGGGCTTCAAAACTACAAAGTGTTGTTTCAATCTCAACGCCAGAAGCAAAGTATGTTGTTTCTACATAGGCTAGTAAAGAAATGATTTGGTTACAAAGGTTTCTGGATGGATTGGGTAAGAAGTTGGAGTTGGGTAGGTTATATAGTGACAGCCAAAGTGCCATACATCTTGCAAAGAACTCTGAATTTCATTCTAAGACTAAACATATACAACTCAAGTAACATTTCATACAATCAGTGTTGGAAGATGGACAGTTCAAGCTATACTTCTTCTTTGCCACCACAAAGTGAATAAAATCTGAATTTAGCATTTGTCTGATATATTCAAGGGAAAAAATCCTCATGGGGAGGTATTTTGGGAGCTTGTATGGTGCTAAAGTGCATCCATAAACTCTTATTTCCGTGTAATTCTAGTATAAATACCAGTGTCTAGTCTTGCCCTGATCTGTCAAATGTAGAATCCTCTTGATGTCTTCACTGATTCTGGGTTGTGTTGAGTTGTTTAGGATACTCATATCTAGGTGAAAAAACTCTTCAATGAATTGTTTATAGGAGTATTCTTGTTTCTATTTCATCACTAAATATTTCCAAAATATAACAAACTTCTAGTTTCCCTCTTCATCTAGCTTCTGCATGGAAAAGTTGAACCTATCTGCTTGATAATATAGAAACATATAAACCAAAATTTAAGTGTACTTAAACACTTGCTCTGTTAGAAAATTAAGAGACTTCCCATGCATGTTATCAGCCAGGAATTGACTGAAATTAAACAAAATAGATGGTTTGCTATCTGTGGAAAAGATGGAAAGAAAACCTAGAATGGCTTCATCTACCCACTGATCAGAATAATAACCTAGAATGTACGAAATTATGGTTACAATCTGTTTAGTTTGTCCAGGGAAGATTGAGGAAAGGTATGGAGGAATTTTCTTTGGCAATTGGTGTTTTCTGATAAGAAGATATAATCTGGAAAAATCAAGCTTCTGATAGTGTTCTGTGAGGGCTTCTAAGGAAAATGGTGCACTGTTTTTGTTAGGTCCCTATAATACTAGTGATTACCCCATTACTATTGTAGTTGTATCCCTTATTAATATTGTTGTTCCCCTATTGTCCCCATATTTTTATTACTGTGCCCCATAGAATCCCTCTATTGTTATTTTTGTGCCTTTATATTATTAT
>APFE030662104.1:26236-45225 GCA_000404065.3 Pinus taeda | reverse complement strand
AATGATCTGCAACAGATCCACCTTCCGACATCTTCATATTAAATAACCGTTTCATAAGAAATACCTTGTTTGAGGCCGAGGGTTTTTCATATAGTTTCTCCAACGCCTTAATCAAACCCTATGTCATTGTTTCCTTCGAAATGTTGAAGGTGACCGACGCTGCAAGGCACAGCCGTATTATTCTGAGTGCCTTTCTATCGAGAAGGTTCCATTCTTCATCTTCCATATCCGTCAGCTTCTTTGATTTTCTGCCCAATGGTAGGTATAGATCTTTCTGATACAGATAATCTTCCATATGCATCTTCCACAGCGAGAAGTTTTGACCGTTAAATTTCTCAACCCTAAACTTACCATTATCCGCCATTGCTCCCACTCGAACTAGGAACCCTTCTTTCCTATGAGTTTATCAGCCAAATAGACCTTCGGCTCTAATACCAGTTGTTAGAATATTATATATATTACAGAGCAATGGAACACATAAAATATTGCAGAAATATAAGCACATAAAATGCACAAAACAAGAGAGACACAGATATACGTGGTTCACCCAGTTTGGGCTACGTCCACCTTGAATAGCCAGTCCTTCCTTTCTATTATCCAGCAAAATGAAGAGACACAACCTACAGCAAATCCGGTGTAATATCCTATGTCTTCTCTCACAGTCTCACCTCTCTGTTTCTCGCTCACAAAAAATACACATCTATCTCACAGCCTCAAATACAATGCCCTCATACAAAGAGAGGGGTTGCCTTCTAGGGCAAAAAACCCTAAACTAAACATAAGTTCTACCGTCAGATCATTCGCCTGATGAATGGCGCAGATTGACTAGAAATTAATATACTTTTACAAGGCGATTTTACAGTTGTTTTTAGCTTCGGGGGCGCTGCCCCTGAAACCCCCCGCCAGGGGGGGGCTCCCAAAGGTCGCAGCCGCCCCCCCTAGACCCCCCCTGCAGCGAATATTTTATGGGCGGCGTTGTCGCCCCCATTTTGAACTGGGGTCCAATGTGGTAGTACTTTTGAATATAGAAGATAATCAGGCTCCACACCCAACAGTCAAGACTCAACGACAACCATTTTCACATTTGGCCCTCTCTTTTCGTGTCGGTTTACCACTAGTAACAAATAATCCTCCATTACATGGTCTAGTTCTCTACAATATGTACACATCATGCAAGAATTCAAATGTCACTTTCTAGATGTCTTGTCTAGCCACAATTGAACCATATTATTAGTCCTCTTCCTCACCCAAAACCTCCTTGCCCTCTTGCAGGTAAACCTTGTTTATGCCCTAGAATTTCCTATCCTCACGCTAGTATAGGACATTCTCGTCCCTGATATTGTTGTGCAACCCCTTCACATCCCTCTAGCTCCTAGATGGGGTAGGCATCTAAAGTTTACTTGTGCATTAGGTCCAACAAGTGGCAAGAGTGTATGTCATGTCCAACTGATTTACAATAGTCACAAAAAGAGACCTCGTCAAGCTTTGGTACTTTTGTAACATTGGGTAGTTAACAAGTGAGTGCCCCTAGATTCTGCAAATGTGACACCAGAGACCCCTGCCTTTGGTCAACTGATTCGCTACCCCTTTAGCAACATATTTTGTTACAATCAAGCACTCATTCTAGTGATGTCCCTCCCTCTAGAAAATTGTATACCATACCTCCTCACGCTCCTCCTATCTCTTGATGAGGTCTTGCAAATGTAATGTTAAGACAACCACTTGCGACTATACTTGGGCCATCCCAACACTTCTCTCTCCACTCGTTGGTGTAGCTTCCATCTACATTATGATCTCTAGTTCCTCTGGCTACAAAGTCACTTTCTATTGCATTAGTAGAATATGAATATGTGAAATTACCCTACAACAAACCACTCCTAATGTTATGCATCAAGGATCTGGAAAGTAAACCTATCCATCAAAATTTTGAACGTTTGGTTGTAGTCCCACACTGAGTCATTGGTTCCATGCTTAATCTCTTTAATCTCAGCTATACATTGGGGCTTTGATTTTGGTTTTTTGATTTATTTTAGAAACTATTGTTTGATGTTTGCCAAAGTGCGAGGTTGTCCTGAGAGCACAGTGGATTTAAGCTTCATGTACCACACAACTGCATAGTCCCATAAAGTAGCTTCCAATTGCATGATTTTTGCTCCATCTAAGATTTGCTTCACAGTCCACACGACTTCACATACAAACCAATGATGTTCTTGTTCGTTGTTCCTGATCCCATGAAATACTGGTAATTTCAAATTTTTGTCAATACCTTCCATGATGATCCTCCTAATGTTTGCATGTTCATAGTTCGCGGTCCCTGTAGCAGTTGGATTAACTTGTATTGTTTCTCTCCCTTATGTTCCCTCAATTCTCCTACACATGTACCTATACCCATTTTTCCTCCTTCGGATTTTGTCTCTCCCTCCCTACTATTGTCACTATCCAAGTGAGTATGTTGTAATTGAGAAAAAACAGCAAACAAAGAAGAATTTACCTCTAAAGTAGCCTCCAATTACATGATTTTTGCTCCATCTAAGATTTGCTTCACAGTCCACACGAATTCACATACAAACCAATGATGTTCTTGTTCGTTGTTCCTGATCCCATGAAATACTGGTAATTTCAAATTTTTATCGATACCTTCCATGATGAGCCTCCTAGTGTTTGCATGTTCATAGTTCGCGGTCCCTGTAGCAATTGGATTAACTTGTATTGTTTCTCTCCCTTATGTTCCCTCAATTCTCCTACACATGTACCTATACCCATTTTTCCTCCTTCAGATTTTGTCTCTCCCTCCCTACTATTGTCACTATCCAAGTGAGTATGTTGTAATTGAGAAAAAACAGCAAACAAAGAAGAATTTACCTCTTGTTTGAAATTTGTGCATGGGATCATTGGTTTGATCTAGGGGATGGTTATTTCTAGGAAGTTGAATGGCATTGGATTATCTATGTCAATTTTTCCTTCCTCTTCATCTATTCCTTCTCTATTGATACTTGGATGTTCCACTCCCCCTTCTTCTTCTTCTCCATCACGGTGTCCTCCTCCTCAAATCTAGGTGGAGGGCTCTCTCGATGGAAATACGCTCCACTCCTAGTTCAACAACTCTTCTTATGCACCCCTCTCTACTCTCTTTTTCTCTATCCTCATGAAAACCCAAAATTGCCCCAATCTGTAAGCTCTAATTTTGTGTGACAAACCTCCTTGTTATCCTTTCATCGAAGATCGGTTTTCTCACATCCCTCTTCCTTATCTATGGACCATGAACATATCTAGTTCCACAATGTAAGAATCCCACTACACCACTCACCTTTCCCACTCTTGTTGATGATGGGCCATCCCCTATGTTCTCAAACTAACTATGGATGTGGTACTTCTCCGCATCTTGGGAGGTCTCCACTCCTTCTATACTTCATCATCGATCATTGAATCAGCTACATCCCCAAACAATGTCATCTTTCTTGGCATATTCTCTTGCTTTCCCTATAATTTCTTCGTCTCACTTATTGTGCACTTTTATGTATCTCCACTGCTCCTTACACCCCTTGTCCTTCTCTCTGCATCAAGCCATCCCTGAGTCAACCCCTCAATTCCGCACATTGCATAGGGCTCTAGCCACTCATGGTATCATGTTACAACAACATTATTCCTTTGTCACACAATAACATTTTAATCTAGATACACAAGTTTCTAAGGTATCTACCCTGTGGTTCTCTAAAGAAATCTCGCTCAGTTGCACTGAAATATTGTGTAGATTCTATTTCAATATCTACAATATACCCCTCTAATACACTAGTTAACTAGAAATATATTGCTCTAGGAATATAATTGCTTATAGATTTCACTTTGTGAGGTATCTTGGGAATCCATTGGAAACATCTTAGTTGGGACCCCAATTCTCATCACTCTTTTTGGCTCTTAAGCCACTCCCATAATATAATGGGGAACTGCACTCCCACAGGTATCTTTGCACCCAAGATTCTGTAGAAATGCATAGACCTTTGGTTTGCTCTATTGGGAACTTATATCTTTTTTATTCGAACCATTTTTCAATCTCCTCCTAGGTTGGCCTCCACATCCCCTCAATTTCCTATGTTACATAGGGCTCTAGTCGCTTGTGGTATCAGGTTGCAGTGACATTATTACTTTGTCGCACAATAACATTTTAATCTAGGTAGATAGTGCTATAAGGTATCTACCTTGTGGTTCTATGAAGAAATATTTCTTGGCTACACTGAAATATTGTGTAGATTCTATTACAATATCTAAAATATACCCCTCTAATACAGTAGTTAACCAAAAATATACTACTCAAGAAACAAAATTACTTACAATGTTCACTATGTGTAGTAGCTTGGGCGTCCACCAGAAATATCTTGGTTGGGGCCCCAATCCTTGTTTCTCTTCTTGGAACTTAAGCTACTCCCATAATATAATGGGGAACTCCACATAGAAAATCTTGTGAACTTTAGCACGTAAGTATCTTTTCACCCAAGCTTCCAGAGAAATATGCAAACCTCCAGTTTGGTCTACTGCAAATTCATATCTATTCTAGTCAAGCCATTGTTCAATCTCCCCTTGGGTTTGCCTCCACATCCCCTTTTTCACCATATAGCATCGAGTCTCGACATCATAACCATTTTTTGGCACTAGGAGGGGGAAAGGCCCAAGTTTTAGTAGTTTGCCAACAAAACCCCCAAGGATATGGGAATTTGCAACACCTACAAGCATATGAAGTATAATGGGGTTGCATAACCTATATAGGTTGTGCAACGATTCATCGGAATAGGAAACTATCTCAGCTTATAAAGACCCAACCCAAATTGTCACAGTTATGATGTGTCACATATATCCACATAGTTGAAACACACATGTTTCCAACTTTTACCATGTGCACTTCAATATTCAAATATTCTTATACAATATCAATTTCACATATCCTACAAATTATATGAGAAACCCATTCTCTGATGGCCCTTTAAGATATATGCCCATTATAACTTCGAAAGGAAAGAAAGAAATTGTGTTCATTCTTTATACATTGGTCTAATTATACACAACAACTAAAATAGCTACATTAACAGAAAACTCCATGCATACTAGAATTCCATCCAAAATATTTTCCATTAAGAATAACATTACACATTAGACACACATATCTAAGGCCAAAAATCCTATCAAGCTCTTATATTCATATTAATCAATAATAGAGATTTATAAACAATACATATGTTTGACAACAAAACATGGAAAACCAATTTTCAGTTGATACCTCTGGTCATCTCCATAGAATTCATATCCATGCAATGTTCACACAAGGCATCATCTCAGAGCTCATCATAATATTCCTGATTAGACTTAGAATGTATAAAGAATGGAACAGTGCATGCTCGGATAAAGTACTCAAATAGAACAGAACAAAAAATCAACAAAGCATCAAGACTAGAATTGAATTGGGAACAGATTTTTAAACCCTTGATTAACAACAATCATCCTTTTTATGATAAAGGTTGTTGAAATCTGGCTCAAGGAATATTTTTTCATCTTAACCTGCCATCTCACCCCTTTGAATCGTTCTCGTACGTGTCCTCCTCAATTGTTTGTCACTCGATCCCAAGCCATATCTACCGCCTTTTCCCATGTCTAACTACCCTGCATTACTAGAAAATACTCTGTTGGTTGAAGAATAAAATGGTTACCACACATA
Organism: Pinus taeda; assembly: GCA_000404065.3. NCBI lineage: Eukaryota > Viridiplantae > Streptophyta > Pinopsida > Pinales > Pinaceae > Pinus > Pinus taeda. Next base: position 39,521 of record APFE030662104.1, on the reverse strand, counting down.
CTTTTGTTAAGCATTCGTCTATCGATATTTTGCATGATATGTTGAGCACAGACTTGTAAAGACTCTGTACATTCTTCTACTCACAACATATACTCCCTCCTACGTAGTTCTTCCATACTAAGGAAAATATTCAAAAAAAATCTCCATACCCCTTTCTTTGCCCAAATGTCTTCTTCACCTGTTTGGTCAATTTAATGTTCTTAGATTGCAAGCATAAATTATCGACCGGATTTGGTAAACTTATGAAGTGCAGGTGCACTATATATGCTAGAAGCCTACTCTTTCATTTAGTAATATGATGGTTATGTTTGTTTTGAGATTTTCGTTGTTATCTAGATTTTTAGTAGAGTTAAATTTGTACAAATTAATATATGGAAGTTAAGCTATTGTTAGAACAAATGGGAGTTAAACTATTGTTAGATTACTTTATCAAATTATGTCTAATGGAGTATCATTCTAAAATGAGTTAAGTTATTCATCCTAAAAATAAGAATCTATATAAACAACTTGCTGCTATGAAACAGAGTATTGAAATTCAAAAGCTTGTCTACGAAATATATATAATTCTGATTTTGAAAAGCATGAAAGAAATTTCTAATTACAAATTGCATAGTGATATAAATTCTAATTCTATAAAGCATGAAAAGATTAATTGTGATGAAGCGAAAAACGTTGAAGGACTAATCTATTAAATCACTGCAAGCGTAACGAAATGTGAAATGGTAAACAAGATAACTGATTTTTATACGAAATAATGAAAATAGTGAAATAATTAAACTAAAATGAAATGATAACAGAAAGCAATTTGAATGAAAGCAATTCTAAAGCATGAAATGAAAATAAACTAAAACCTTGACTATCTGCAGGGGCCGTTCGTATCCAGTAGGTATGATTCACAATCATGTACGCATTGAATTAGAAAAGTAACTTCAAATTAACACAAGAACGAAGGTCTAGTTCACAATTTCTTTAGCAATTAACTTAATACTTCCTCCCTTGACATCGTTTACAGAGGATACATAATTATATAAAATCCGTGCTCAATCTATTGAGAATTCTATTCCTACAGGTCTGATGTTCAATCCTAATTCAAATATGAAACTTAAATAGGAAAAGCATTATTTTTTCGATTTGTTATTTGGAAAGAAAATTGAAAAAATGCATTGTGTCTGGACTCTTGCTGCTACGTATTTACCTGTATCTTTGACCACGCCACTATATGATCCCTTTGGTGAAATGGCTCGAGAAAATAGGAGGAGATCGACGAGGGGATCAATCTTCAACTACCGATATGCTTAATTGCTTCATTAGCACACCAGAACCCTGCAAACCATGGAGCTAGCTGGAGATTTATAAAATGATTGCAGAATCATGTTAATTATGTAGTTAATGCACTCTTTAATATAACAATAAGGAACATTAACACATATGAAAAATAAGACATGTAAAATTTTTTACCTTATCAAAATCTATGATTTACTGCATCTATTGAGTTGATAGTGATGACGAAAAAGAGGAAACTGGTGGAAAAAGGTTGTCAAAACAAAAAAGTTATGGAACTCTACATTCCCCCACATTAAAGATTTTGTATCTCCTCATACAAACTGGAAAATTGATATCTTGAATTACTGCATATGCTTGGACACTTCTGCCAGTGCATCCAACTTCATATTTTTCACTTTCTTTATAGTAATTGCCATCCTTTGTTTCCTCATGAGAATCTTGTATTTCAAGTTTATAACTTGTTTCTTTAAAACATTGTTTTTCTTCTATAGTTTCTTATTCTTATTAAACCACAGACTTAGATGTAAGAGAAGGTTATCACTCTTGGCTATTTGAATTTCGTTTTTTGCTTTCAAGGCTTGATTTTCATTTTTGATATACCTGTTTAATGTCTCCAATTTGAAAATTTCTTGTTTCAATATATTGATTGTTGGAGGTTCTTGTGGATCATTAAACTGACTTTCTTCTTCCTCTTGAATCGGAATTGATGTTCTTGCTTTGGAATTGATGTTCTTACTGCATCCCTTTTCTCCAAGGACTCAATATAATCATAGATCTCCTGTTGCACCAGATCAATACCTAGTGTTCTTCATCTTGGACTCTGAGGAGGCAATGTGACAGTTGGTGATGAGACCCTCAGTGGTGAAACCCTTGGTGATGAAACCCTTGGAGATGAAATTCTTGGAGGATTTCCTGAATCTTCTTCTTCAGCTTCTGAATTTTCTTTTATTTCCATACTGACATGCTCCGTGCTCTTTGAGGGTAGTCCTTTTTCTGAGTTGAATTTAAGGTGGAGAAGAAGAAGAATTCTTTTTAACAAACTTCAAATCAGAATTGTCCTAGAAAATCTTTATAAATTCCTCCTTTGCCATTGGCTTGTGATAGATCTTGAGTCAATGTCCATTCACTAGAAGAGGAACCTTTTCTTCATCAATAGTCCTAATTCTGACTGCTCCATTATCAAAAACATTTTCAATCTCATAAGGCCCAAGTGAGTGAGTTTGAAATTTTCCTTGGAAATTTTTTAACTTTGAATCAAAGAGCGATGCCTAGTGTCCTGGCTGAAATTTTCTTTCTTTGATGTATTTATCATTCCATCTGGATCTCTGTTGCTAGACTAAACTAGTATTCTAAATAACATCTTGCCTTATTTCATCAAGCTCATTAAATTGCCCCATTCTTTGCTTTTATGCTTCTGATAAGTCAAATCCCAACTTGATTGTTGTCTTGTAGGTCTGAATCTAGAACTCAATTGGAAATAGGACCTACTTCCCATAAAGAAGTTCATAGGGAGTATGTCCTGTAGTGTTTCTCCATGTGGTACGGTATGCCCATAAAGCTTCTGGAAGCTTTTCTGCCTAGTCCCTTCTGTGAGAGTGAACTGTCTTGGTAAGGATTGCTTCAATCACTTTGTTGGTAGACTCTACTTGTCCGTTTGCTTGTGGATGGTATGGAGTAGAGTTCCGATGCTTGATTTTATATTCTTCCACTATCTTTTCCACTACTCTGGATGTAAATTTCCTTCCTTGATCTGTTACAATTTCTCTTGTGACACCAAAATGAGTAAAAATATCCTGAAAAGGAAATGAAACTACAACATTTTTAGTAGCAAAAGAAAGTGCTTTAGCTTCTACCCATTTAGTAACATAATCAGTGCATACAAGAATATATATATATATATATATATTGAAGATGGATTAATTGGTCCAACAAAATCCAAAGCCCATTTTTCAAAAGGTTTGATGAGTACCTGAGGCTGTAATGGAATTTCATCTGAAGGAACGGGTTTACCCATTCTTTGAAAACTATCACGCCTCTTAACATATTCCTTGGCATCCTTAAAAAGGGAAGGCCAATAATATCCTAAGAGAAAAACTCTATAAGCAGTTCTTTCGTCATCAAAATGACCTCCACATGGTTCATCATGGCATGCTTTAAGTATTTCAGGTATTTCATCTTCTCTTATACACGTTTGGATGATGAGATCTGGTCATGTCTTGTATAATTCTTCATTTATCCATGAATAAGATGCACTTGATTGGATTATTCTTCTCTTTTCTCTAGGAAACAAATAGGAAGGTAACTTTCTTGAAACTAAATAATTGGAAATATCTGCAAACCAAGGTGTTTTAGTAGACACTACAAAAAGATATTCATCAAGAAACTTATCCTCTACACATATATCATTGTTATCATTTTGAATTCTAGATAAAAAGTCAGCAATTGTGTTTTGTTTTCCAAGTCGGTCCAGAATGGTGATATTAAATTCTTGCAACAGTAATAGCCATCTTGTTACGCTACCAGTAGTAACTAGTTATTCATTAAATACGTAATGGTAGAATGTTCTGTATGAACGAAAGTTTCATAACCAGTACTGTAATTTCCAAATTTATTAATGGCATGAATGACAGCTAAAAACTCCTTCTCAGTTATAGTATAATTTAGCTCTGTAGGAGTTAAATTTTTACTGGTATAAGAAATGGCATAAGGAGTGAGGTCTTTTTGTCCTAACACAGCTCCTAGAGTTGTATCTGAAGCATCAGTTGATATATGAAAAGGAAATTTCCAATTAGGTCCTTTTAAGATAGGTGCTTCAGAGATATTTTTTTTCAAAGTTTCAAAAGGCTTCTGACAATCAGAGTTCCAACTAAATTCACAGTCTTTGGTGAGTAATTTGAAGAGTGGAGATGCAACCTTTGTGAAATTTTCTATGGATCTCCTATAATATCCAGTAAAACCAAGAAAACTCCTAACATCTCATTGACAACTTGGGATTGATAATTTGGAAATAACTTTTGCCTTAGATGAGTCTACCTTAATTCCATTTCCTGAAATATGGTGACCTAAAACAATTCCTTCATTAAACATCACAAAACACTTTTCATGACTTAATGAAAGATTTGCTTCCTTTCATCTTATGAGAACTTTTTCTAAATTTTCAACTGCTTCTTCAAACGAATTTCCATAAACTGTAAAATCATCCATATACATTTCCACACAATCATGAATAAGATCAGAGAAAATTCCTAGTACTACTTTTTGGAATGTTGCTAGAGCATTGCATAACCCAAAGGGAAGTACTCGATAAGCATAAGTCCCCCATGGATAGGTGAATGTGGTTTTGTATTGATCTTCAGGTGCTACCTGAATCTCATTATACCCACTAAAACCATCCAAAAATGAGAAGTATTTCTTCCCTGCTAATGTATATAAAGCTTGATCTATGAAAGGAAGTGGAAAGTGATCTTTCAAAGTTGCTTTATTTTCCATTTTTCTTAGGAACGATTACTAGGGGTGAAACCCATTGACTGTCTCATATTGGATAGATGAAATTTACATTTAACAGTTTCTGCATTCTTCTTTAACAATTTATTTTACGTTTGGATTCATTCTTCTTTGTGGTTTTCAAACTGGTCTAGCATTCTCTTCAATATAGATATGATGCATGCAAGTTTTAGGATCAATTCCTTTCATATCAGTGTATTCCCATGCATATGCAGAAGATTTTTTTTGTAATATTTCTACCAATTTCCTTTTCTATAATTCTTCCAAGTTTTCATTGGTGTTCAAGGTTTTTCCTGGAAAAAATTCTATTGAAGAATTTCCAAACTTTTCCATAGAATGTAAATATATTTGTCTAAATGATAGATATTCGATATTACATTATTCTTGAAAATTTTGGCTATCATCACAATATAAAGAGGGTTCATGATTTTCTATTGAATTTAAAATTTGATCCTCATTTATTTGTGCAATAGTGAAAATTGGTTGTATATCATTATCTTCATCCATCCATTCTTCATTTTCTACTTCTATCATTGTTTTTGCAAGTGGGTACAATGTAAATTTCTTTGTCGAGCTTCCATTTGAGATAAAAATGTCTCTTGATCTACAACTGATAAAGGCATAAATTGTAGCTAACCATGGCCTTCCTAAAATCAATGATGTCCTCCTAAATTATTCTTGGGGGTTAAAATCATAAAATCAACAGGATATTCTCAAGAATCTAAGGATACATATATATCTTCTAACATACCATCGGGTTTAATTACAGACATGTCTACTAATTGTAACAATGTTGGTGTTTATCGAAGATTAGGAAGCTTCAATATTTCCATAGTTTGTTTGCTCATTATGTTTATGGCTGCTCCTAGATCAATCAAGGTGTTTGGTATTTCAGTTCCATTGATGTGTGTTTTTACAATGGGGCTTTCTGGATCTAAATATTTCTGAATTGTTGTCTTCCCCATCATAATATCTCCAATTTTCCTAACTAGTTGAATTCTTTTTATTTCTTTTTTTTTTCTTCCTGATCCTTTAGTACTCAATTCCTTAATTGTTTTTGCAAAAATCGGTATTTCTTTTATTGCTTGTAATACAAGATTTTTTTATACAGACATTTTTTAATTCATCTAGCATATCAAATTCAGTCAATATGATTTTCTTTTCTACTCATTTATCTATTTTCAACCTTTCAGGAAAAGGTGGTCTTGAGATAATTATTGAAGGTTGTTCCATAATAAGAGTATTATTAGAATGTGTGGGACTTTTTTTTGTTTCAATAATTTCTTTCTGAGGAAGAGAAATTTCTTCTTTAGAGTTATTATTATCTTTTTGAAAATTCTTTTCTGTTTCCTGAATAACGACAGATGGTTTCTTCCTTTCCAATACTCTATCAGACCTTAATTGAACATTATTCAGATCTAATGAAGTTATCATATAAGTTTGAGGATTCTGTCCTTCTAAGTTGTAAACAAGTTGTGAAGTTTTATTATTTGGATTTGGAAGTGGTTGAATGGGTAATTGATTTGGTCTTGGTGCAAATGACAAGGAAAGTTGTGGATTTGCATTTTGAGCTTGAGCTTGAGGTAATTGGTTAGTTTGAGGGAAGTATTGTGGTGGAAAATTTGGATAAGGTGGCGGATATTGTCGATATTGAGAATATCTTCCATAAGGATTTTTCCATCCTTGATTCCAAGATTGTGGTGTTTGAGCCTAAGGTTGTCATGGCATGGTGGATTCCAATTATTTTGTGAATTTTGTGCAAATTTTTGAGGATTAAAACCTTGAGTTTGATTTGTGTGAGTATTTTTCCATGGTCTTTTGGCAATAAAGTAAAGGGGGTCTACCTGATTTGGCATTCCTTCTTCACTAAACACAAAATAAGACATGGTATAGAGGGACATGCTTTTGTATCATGATTTTCTTCACACATAACACAGGTTTCTATGCTTTTTAAATCTAAAGGAAATTCTCTTAGAGAATGTTTATTTCTACACCTAGGACAAAAGATGAATAATGCAACATTTTCGGCTTTTTGCTTATTTTGTATTTTAAGGGTGTCAATTTGCTCACTAAGACTCCCTAAAATATATGTTTTAAAGTTATCAAGCAAACTACCTATTTTTGCCTTACTTATTGTCCTGGCTGCAAATTTATTTACTCTTGATAAAAGAGGATCCCTTGATCTTTTTCCTATTCTTGCTTTACCTCTTGAAATATGTACACATAGATCACAGATATTTGCAAAGGGTAACTGATAAATATCTCCTTTTCCCATTAGATTGAGAAGATCAATCCACTCATATTTAATGGATTTGAGTAAGAGAGATTTCAAAGTTTCCTCATCCAGTTTGTTCATTTTTTCCCTTTTGATGTTATAAACAAATCTCTCAACAAAGTCTTCAAGATTCTCATCTTCCTTTTGTACCATTTTGAGGAATACATCTTTGATGCTATGAGGCATACAATAATCCTTATATTTCTCTAAGAATGCATCTTTTATTTCTACCCATTTCCTTGTAGAATTTGTTTCTAAACTCATAAACCATTTTAATGTTGCATCCTTTAAGGTGGCAGGGAACAATTTTAGTTTTTGAGCATCATGCAGATAGTCATATGATCTGCACAATACTTGAAATTCAAAGAGAAATGTCTCTGGGTCTTCACTTCTTATTCCATGAAAATTGGGGAGAACATAGAGTGATATGTTCTTCATTGTTAATGTTGTATCCTCATCAAGGATAGGGAATCCAAAAGGTTCTGGATCTCCTCTTCCTCTACCTCTACCACCTACTCTTCCACCTCCTCTGTTTCCTCCTCCTCCTCCTCCTCCAATCCTATGTTGTTCACCATTGGCATTGTGTAGTTTTCATTCTCCTTCTTCAACCATGATGGATTCCTCGGAAGAGATATATGGTTCTGTAATATGATTATCTAGTTTTTCTTCTAGTTCTTTTGGTTCCTCTATCAATGGTTTGAAGTAATTTTCTTTCTCTTCTTCTTCAGAAGGAACTTCTAACTCTTGAGCTAGATGTTGTTCTCCAGTTGAAGATAGAAAAATTATTCCAGTTGTTGGAGATGTAGGATCTTCTTCTATCACAACCTCTATTAATGAGGTTGGTGAGCCTTTAGATTGGATTTTGCATTTTAAGACTTCAGGAAGTTTATATTGGCCCGCTATGGATGGAATTCGAGTTTGTGTGGGTGGTGTGGCACTATGAGGTCGTGGTGGAGTGAGTGATGATGTAGGAATTAAACTTCTTCCTTGACCTACAAACCTACCTCTAGAGTCTCTTTCCCTATGCATGTCATGTTTTTATTTGATTTTTTTTAAGGATTCTATTTACACTTTCCTGGCAACGATGCCAAAATGTTTGATCAATTTAATGTTCTTAAATTGCAAGCATAAATTATTGACCAGAGTTGGTAAAATTATGAAGTGCAGGTGCACTATATATGCTAAAAGCCTACTCCTTCATTTAGTAAGATGATGGTTATGTTTGTTTTGAGATTTTCGTTGTTATCTAGATTTTTAGTAGAGTTACATTTCTACAAATTAATATATGGAATTAAAGCTACTGTTAGAAAAAATGGGAGTTAAACTACTGTTAGATTACTTTATCAAATTATGTCTAATGGAGTATCATTCTAAAATCACTTAATTCATTCATCCCAAAATTATGAATCTATATAAACAACTTGCTGCTATGAAACATAGTATTGAAATTCAAAAGCTTGCCTACAAAATATATACAATTCTGATTTTAAGAAGCATGGAAGAAATTTCTAGTTACAAATTGCAGAGTGATATAAATTCTAATTCTATAAAGCATGAAAATATTAATAGTGATGAAGTGAAAAACATTGAAGGACTAATCTATTAAACGACTGCAAGCATAACGAAATGCGAAATGGTAAATGAGATAACTGAGTTTATACGAAATAATGAAAATAGTGAAATAATTAAACTAAAATGCAGTGATAACAGAAAGAAATTTGAATGAAATCAATTCTAAAGCACGAAATGAAAATAAACTAAAACCTTGACTTTCTGCAGGAGCCCTCTGCATCCAATAGGTATGATTCACAATCACGTATGCATTGAATCAAAAAAGTAACTTCAAAATAACACAAGAACGAAGGTCCAGTTCACAATTTCTTCAACAATTAACTTAATACTTCCTCCCTTGATATCGTTTACAAAGGATACATATTTATATAAAATGCGTGCTCAATCTGTTGAGAATTTTATGCCTACAGGTATGATGTTCAATCCTAATTTAAATATGAAACTTAAACAAGAAAAGTTTTATTTCATCGATTTTTTATTTGGAAATAAAATCGAGAAAACGTGTTGTGTCTAGACTCTTGTTGCTACATGTTGACCTGTATCTTTGACCGCACCACTATATGATCCCTTTGGTGAACTAGCTTGAGCGAATAGGAGGAGACCCACGAGGCGATCAATCCTCAACTATCCATATGCTTAATGCTTCATTAGTGCACCAAAACCCCACAAACCATGGAGCTAGCAATAGATTTATAAAATGGTTGCAGAATCATGTTAATTTTGTAGCTAATGCACTCTTTAATATAACAATAAGGAACATTAATGCATATGAAAAATAAGACATGTAAGAGTTGTTACCTTATCAAAATCTATGATTTACTGCCTTTATTGAGTTGATAGTGATGACAAAAAAGAGGAAAATGGTGGAAAAAGGGTGTCAAAACAAAACAATTATGGAACTCTACCCACCCCTTCTTCACCCCATTAGGGTTCTTGGATATATTGCAAGGGAACATGCATCAATTTAGGGGTTCTATGTTTGAGTGTGATTATTTTAGTTTCTACACCCTTTGGGACTCTTTTCTATAGTGCTTACTGACAAGCTCATATAATGTATGGAATAGAGCACTCCATTTATCAACGACATCTACATCATTTATCAATCCAGGTGTGTATAACTTTCACCAAGGTTATGCACCATATATGTCAAGTTCTTTCTTGGTGGGAGGAACGTACAATCTCTTGTCCCTAATTTACAAGTATATTAAATAAATTAAGTATTCTACAAAAAAATTCATACATGACTTATTCTTGAAACCTAATTAAACTTTGCTTACATAAATAATTATAGAAAGGCAACAAATGGGAAGGTGCATGATCATTGTCCCACCGAGTTATGATGATAGGGGACTTGCCATCATCCCTCCCTCATTAAACATGAAAAACAATATCTAGGTATGATGCTCCATGAGAATTTAGTACATTCAGTTATGGCACCATTTTGCTTGCTTGTTCTGTGCAGTGGAGTGGAGAATTTTGAAAGGACCATGTGTTGGGTTGTGATGCATGGTAATCCATTGCAGACATTTTTCTTAATGAAGATATGTTAGATATTCCTAGAGGTTTAATTCAAGAGGGAACCCTTTATTTTACCTCCTTTGGACATTGGTTTAGTTGTTTCCCCATGCTCTACACTTTCTCCAATGGGAAAGTCTAAACGAGTTGTTATTTTTATTCCAAGGGGGTGAGGAAAACTCTAGGATGCTTTGAAGGGTGGGTTCATGAATGTATTATTCTATAGGGGTGTAAATCTTCGAACTACCTTGCTCCCATGTTGTGTCAATGAGCTCGTTGCCAATGTGGGCCAGCCTCTTACATGAAACGAGGAAATTCTAAAGCCTAGTTTCAATTTGAGTTGCCAGCTCGGATGTATAGCACCCATAGTCCACTAGGTATTCAATGTGAACTTCATGAGATGGAGCAAGAGGTGATGGGGAAACTTGGTAACTTGTCAAATTCAGAAATTATGGCAACAATTGCCTCCTAGATACTAGATATAGGTAAAACGAGGGGATGAAAGAGTCAATATATGCACACTATTGATTTATACTATCAGGTGAAATCCCTGTTGGCTATGTTGTTGTTGGAGCATCACGATGCTAAGGACAAGATTTTGTTGTAGTTGGATGAGCTACAACTCCAACTGAAGTAATTGGAGAGTTCTATGGAAAGAATTAAATCTCATTTATTCCCTTCCCAATGCCCAGGAGGCTCAAACCATAAGAGAAATTAGCCCATAGAGGTGGAGCCATCTTATTAAACATAATTTTCATGTTATTCTCTTGGTATAGTTGTCTTTTATGTTTGTCTACTAGCTGTAAGCCTAGGCATATAAGGTAGTTAGAACTTGTTTGTTTTGGCAACAGATCTATTGTAAACTTGTCTAGATATATGAGGCCCAAATTTTGAAAAACAAGAACTCCATGCACGGTAGACCAAGGTGTGCACAGACTATCTAGATATGTAACTCTTTTGTAGCGGCAATAAAATTTAAGTTACAAAAAAAGACTGTTATTCCAACTAGAGAAATTAACTTTTAGAAACTATATGAAAACATGAAATTGTCCTAAATTATTATTGCAAGAAAGTAATTAGCCTTGTGAAAAAATATTGTTAAGTAGCTCTAGAGAATGGAAGACAACATAATTAAATCAATACACTTGCTTAAGAGTAAATAGTACAAAATTGAAATCTTAAGAAAATATGGGATCACCACCAATGTAAAGTGGCCCTCGCTCTACACAGTTCATTGTATGATTTGTTGAAGAAAACTCAGTCAACCATGAATAATGGGCAACCAGAATAAATAATATTTATGTATTTAAACGATGTAAAATCACTAGAAAACCGATTCAATTCTCTTTTCGATCGTTTGTACATCAAAAACCAGCCTAACCCAAAATTGATTGCTTGAATTCGGGAAACTAACTTAACTAAAAAGATAAATTAACTTCTTTTCCCCAAATTGAGGAGAAGAAAAACAAGGTAACTACATCGAAAACAAGGTAACTATATCAAAAACATATTTACATTGGTATAATTGGAAGGTTGATATGTTGTTTTAAGGAGTTATATATGTTGCTTATGCTCCAAATAAGCACATTCTCCCATGATCCCTCGTGTTTTGATGTTCTTTAGGAGTTATATATGATCAAACTTCCTACCTGCACATTTGTCCTGGGAGCACTTAATCTCTTGCCCATGTTTTGATATGGTTCACGTGATGGTTTGTGGTTTGAGGGAACACCATGTTTGTGTTGGAGGACGTTTTTCTCCTTATGCACATTCTCCTAGGTTATTACATTGGATAAAATGCCCTAGCTAATTTTCTATCTTTAGTAAGGTTTTGGCATTTCAAAGTTGTTAACTACTTCATCTTAGGGACTAATCCACTCTTATTAGCATCTTGGCACATCCTTCCCTGATGTAACTATATTTACATATTTCTCAACGGAACTTATTTTTTTACTTTTATGTTTTGGTGATTTTTTATCTAAAAAATAATTATAATGATAAGTGTTTCTTTTGAATATGTTTACCTCACGTTTTCATCTACATGTTGAGTGAATTAAAGTGACACCGGTCTCATTTCCCTTTTGCGCCTAAAGCTTAATTTGAAACCTCGAAAAATATTTCAGTTATGAGGAGAAGGGTGGTTGGTGTGGCTACCATCACTTTCCTTGACCTAGAAGTCCGGAATGGTGGGTATGTGTTGGGTAGTGAGAAGGGCAGACATTATTTGTATGGATGAGTAGAGTAATAATTTGTTTTGTAATTAAATCAGGATTGCATTTAATTTATTTAAATATATGTTTTTGAGCAGAGAGACTCGTAAATTAAAATATATGTTTTTGAGTAGAGAGACTCATTTTACACTCTATTATGTGTAATTTTGTTTTTTCATTATCAAAGTGAAATTTTGCTATATAGGCTTAAAAAAATAAATTAATTAATTAATGTCTATTCATAAAAAAATTGTGCATGAAAAAATGAGATGTTTTTCAAGTTATCTTAAATTCATATTTAAAATAGATTTATATTGGTTTTAAGTAAAATTTACCTATGAGATATCTTAAATATACTTTGTTAAGGACTAAAGTTTGACCAAGTACATCCTTGACCATTTCGCAACAAAAAGTCTGAGCAGAAGTACAATGCTAACCATTCCGTGAGAGTTTAAAGCATTTAATGAATTTTGGTAAATAGGTATGGGCAAACATTCACTCCCCACTTTTACCCACAGTCCACAACACCCTTGCAAGTTCATAAAATCATTTATTATGTAAAATCGTCCATATTGTGTATTAATGTTTTTCTCTCTCATGAATTAATGAGTCAAAATGTATGTTTTGGATAAATATGGATGTAAAAGTCATTTGCAAGGTTGATAGAGGGGGTGAAAGTCTTCGAGGAGAAAATCATGGAAAAAATATTGGTGGGCACGTGAAAACAACAATTACTGTGTTTTACTGTGTATTACTCCACAACCCCCTGGTGAAAGGTAGCAATAAGATACCAAATGTAGGTTTTAACCCGGTACAGAAATTACCTGCATACGAATTCTAAATCACAGGAAAAATAAAAATGTGAGAGCATAACACATAAAACACGTATACACAGAGATTTCCCACTGGATCCCAAAACCGGGAC